>VDFB02177391.1:0-16094 GCA_007258455.2 Sequoia sempervirens | reverse complement strand
TGATAAGACCAGTGGCATCATAGTAAAGATAATCATCATTGCTAACAGCACCAGGCCCTAAATCAAACTCTACCCCACTTTGAAAAATATGAGAGTAGCATATATGAACATTATCATCCTTCAACTTTACTTTGGCTTTCTGTGGATCAAGAATGGCCTTCTCCGTATCATCCATCAGATCAGAATGGGTAACCTTCTCCTCATCTATAACAACCTCCAGTCTTGGCAAGACAACATTTTTCAGAACAGATGCACTCAAAAAGGAAGCCTTTTTAGTGTTGGTGAGTTTTGGCTCATCCTTAACAGCAAAGATCTTAGAAAATCCAGTACTGGCATCCATGAGCTAACACTCTGAGGTCCTTAATTTGTTAGCCCAGTCTTCCAAGAGCTTCCCTTCCGGAGCCTCTTTAGCAATCCATCCCACCACTGGAACCTCTGATCTGCACCAAGAAATCATTAAGGATCAAATCCATGACATGTATGCAAAATGTATAAGCATAAATATAATTTTCACAAGTAAAGCCAAATTTGTTAACCTTTGCCAGCTACTTCCCTGCTTGTGCCAAATTGGTAACTTTAGAATAGGGACTGGAATAGGATGAGTTTTTGCTAGTATGTGTAATCTTCATATCATCAAGATTGATCGGCTTAAAAGTTTGATTCTTGGATTTCATTTAGTAGTGTCCAACAATCTCCTCAGCTTAGTTTGTTGTTGATTGATGGACGAGACTTTTTCATTGAATCCCTTAACATTGGGGATATAAACCAGCCCTAGTCTTGGGATGCATGGAACACTTTTAAGGCCCACATTTTGGCAGAGAGTTGGCCTAGTAAAGATTTTCCATGCATGATGCATTGCTTAGTAGTTGAGTATAAATTTTACAACAAAAAAAACACTTGCCCAAAATTTTATTTAGTACTAGTCCATTTCCACGATAGGACAAAATTGTATTGTAAGTAATAATCTATCAATGTACTTTGTAATTGATCCTCTGTTAATTTCGTTTCTTCTATCATAGGGAAAACAAAAGGCCTATGCCTTTGGCACTTTAATAGATTTCACTTCCACTGTCTTGTTCCTATAATCATCTTTCCAAAAATATTTTTCATGGCATCTTGTTGACCCTAAAATAGAGCTTACAAGAAAAATTGAGGTTCTGTTGTTCGTCTCCTTATTACTTTTCTTTTCTTTTAATGCTATTTTTTAAGGATACTACTTAAAGCCATTGCATATGAAAAGAGTTTATCTCACAATTTTTTATATTTGGAAAGAGAGCTATGCTTCTTTGGATGTTGGAACCTGCTGAGCATGATGATGTTTTAGCACATGAAGCCATTAAAAAGTGGAGTTCAAAAGCCATAGTTCTGGTAGAATTTTCTATTCTCGATCTCCCAGTGAACTACTGCTCCAAATCTAAATATGTTTTCAATCATGTTCTAAGTTTTTGTGAATGTACAATTATATGTCCATGAATTTTAGGTTGTTTTCCCACCTTGATGTAACTCTCTTTGGTGGCATCAAGATGTGTGACCTGAATGCTTTCAAATCTAAAATTCAGCTTCATTTCTATTTTTTGTTTTGAAGTTTTTTAACAATGATCAAATGGTGTGGCATCCTAGATGTGCTTGTTAATTTGTTCTTAACAATGATCCAATGGCTTGTTAGCTTGATCTGATCAATTCTTTCCACAATACTTTCTCCTTTTTCTTCTATTGGACCAAGTGATACATTAAAAGCCATCCCTGCTTTCAGACATTTATCATTTCTTGCATTTAAACTCAATCCAGACTCCCGAAATTCAATCCCTATTCCTGTTCCTGCAGATTTCGTGAGGTGAGGCAAAAGTTCAGGGCCATCTCTTTGAACAACATCTACTGTTGCCTTATAGGCAAGCACTAAGAGGGTTTCCCGGCTTGAGTGCACTTATTGCTGCTTCCTGTGCCTTCAACAAAACCTTGTAGGCCTTACCCTGAACATCTTTGGCATCTATCAAATAAGTCCTTGCCACATTTGAGCAATAACTATTATATCTGGATCCAATTGCACAAATGATAACACCAGTGGCATCATAGTAAAGATAATCATCATTGCTAACAGCACCAGCCTTAAATCAAACTCTCCCCCACTCTGAAAAATAGGGGAGTAGCAAATATCAACATTATCAGCCTTCAACTTTACTTTGGCTTTCTGTGGATCAAGAATGGCCTTCTCCATATCATCCATCAGATCAGAATGGGTAACCTTCTTCTCCTCATCTATAACAACCTCCAGTCTTGGCAAGACAACATTTTTCAAAACAGATGCACTCAAAAAGGCAGCCTTTTTAATGTTGGTGAGTTCTGGCTCATCTTTAACAGCAAAGATCTCAGAAAATCTAGTACTGGCATCCACGAGCTGACACTCTGAGGCCCTTAATTTGTTAGCCCAGTCTTCCAAGAGCTTCCCTTCCGGAGCCTCTTTAGCAATCCATCCCACCACTGGAACCTCTGATCTGCACCAGGAAATCATTAAGGATCAAATCCATGACATGCATGCAAAATGTATAAGCATAAATATAATTTTCACAAGTAAAGCCAAATTTGTTAACCTTTGCCAGCTACTTCCTGCTTGTGCCAAATTGGTAACTTTAGAATAGGGACTGGAATAGGGTGAGTTTTTGCTAGTATGTGTAATCTTCATATCATCAAGATTGCTCGGCTTAAAAGTTTGATTCTTGGATTTCATTTAGTAGTGTCCAACAATCTCCTCAGCCCAGTTTGTTGTTGATTGATGGACGAGACTTTTTCATTGAATCCCTTAACATTGGGGATATAAACCAACCCTAGTCTTGGGATGCATGGAACACTTTTAAGGCCCACATTTTGGCAGAGAGTTGGCCTAGTAAAGATTTTCCATGCATGATGCATTGCTTAGTAGTTGAGTATTAATTTTACAACAAAAAAACCACCCGCCTAAAATTTTATTTAGTACTAGTCCATTTCCATGATAGGAAAAAAATTTATTGTAAGTAATAATCTATCAATGTACTTTGTAATTGATCCTCTGTTAATTTCGTTTCTTCTATCACAGGGAAAACAAAAGGCCTGTGCCTTTGGAACTTTAATAGATTTCACTTCCACTGTCTTGTTCCTATAATCGTCTTTCCAAAAATATTTTTCATGGGATCTTGTTGACCCTAAAATAGAGCTTACAAGAAAAATTGAGGTTCTGTTGTTCGTCTCCTTATTACTTTTCTTTTCTTTTAATGCCATTTTTTAAGGATACTACTTAAAGCCATTGCATATGAAAAGAGTCTATCTCACAATTTTTTATATTTGGAAAGAGAGCTATGCTTCTCTGGATGTTGGAACCTGCTAAGCATGATGATGTTTTAGCACATGAAGCCATTAAAAAGTGGAGTTCAAAAGCCATAGTTCTGGTAGAATTTGCTATTCTCGATCTCCCAGTGAACTACTGCTCCAAATCTAAATATGTTTTCAATCATGTTCTAAGTTTTTGTGAATGTACAATTATATGTCCATGAATTTTAGGTTGTTTTCCCACCTTGATGTAACTCTCTTTGGTGGCATCAAGATGTGTGACCCGAATGCTTTCAAATCTAAAATTCAGCTTCATTTCTATTTTTTGTTTTGAAGTTTTTTAACAATGATCAAATGGTGTGGCATCCTAGATGTGCTTGTTAATTTGTTCTTAACAATGATCCAATGGCTTGTTAGCTTGATCTGATCAATTCTTTCCACAATACTTTCTCCTTTTTCTTCTATTGGACCAAGTGATACATTAAAAGCCATCCCTACTTTCAGACATTTATCATTTCTTGCATTTAAACTCAATCCAGACTCCCGAAATTCAATCCCTATTCCTGTTCCTGCAGATTTCGTGAGGTGAGGCAAAAGTTCAGGGCCATCTCTTTGAAAAACATCTACTGCTGTCTTATACGCAACACTAAGAGGGTTTCCCGACTTGAGTGCACTTATTGCTACTTCCTGTGCCTTCAACAAAACCTTGTAGGCCTTACCCTGAACATCTTTGGCATCTATCAAATAATTCCTTGCCACATTTGAGCAATAACTTTTATATTTGGATCCAATTGCATAAATGATAACACGAGTGGCATCATAGTAAAGATAATCATCATTGCTAACAACACCTGGCCTTAAATCAAACTCTCCCCCACTCTGCAAAATAGGGGAGTAGCAAATATCAACATTATCAGCCTTCAACTTTACTTTGGCTTTCTATGGATCAAGAATGGCCTTCTCTGTATCATCCATTAGATCAGAATGGGTAACCTTCTTCTCCTCATCTATAACAACCTCCATTCTTGGCAAGACAACATTTTTCAGAACAGATACACTCAAAAAGGAAACCTTTTTAATGTTGGTGAGTTCTGGCTCATCTTTAACAGCAAAGATCTCAGAAAATCCAGTACTAGCATCCATGAGTTGACACTCTGAGGCCCTTAATTTGTTAGCCCAGTTTTCCAAGAGCTTCTCTTCTGGAGCCTCTTTAGCAGTCCATCCCACCATTGGAACCTCCGATCTGCACCAGGAAATCATTAAGGATCAAATCCATGACATGCATGCAAAATGTATAAGCATAAATATAATTTTCACAAGTAAAGCCAAATTTGTTAACCTTTGCCATCTACTTCCCTACTTGTGCCAAATTGGTAACTTTAGAACAGGGACTGGAATAGGGTGAGTTTTTGCTAGTATGTGTAATCTTCATATCATCAATATTGCTCGGCTTAAAAGTTTGATTCTTGGATTTCATTTAGTAGTGTCCAACAATCTCCTCAGCTTAGTTTGTTGTTGATTGATGGATGAGACTTTTTCATTGAATCCCTTAACATTGGGGATATAAACCAGCCCTAGTCTTGGGATGCATGGAACACTTTTAAGGCCCACATTTTGGCAGAGAGTTGGCCTAGTAAATATTTTCCATGCATGATGCATTGCTTAGTAGTTGAGTATTAATTTTACAACAAAAAAACCACCTCCCTAAAATTTTATTTAGTACTAGTCCATTTCCATGATAGGACAAAATTGTATTGTAAGTAATAATCTATCAATGTACTTTGTAATTGATCCTCTATTAATTTTGTTTCTTCTATCATAGGGAAAACAAAAGGCCTGTGCCTTTGGCACTTTAATAGATTTCACTTCCACTATCTTGTTCCTATAATTGTCTTTCCAAAAATATTTTTCATGGCATCTTGTTGACCCTAAAATAGAGCTTACAAGAAAAATTAAGGTTCTGTTGTTTGTCTCCTTATTACTTTTCTTTTCTTTTAATGATGTAACTCTCTTTGGTGGCATCAAGATGTGTGACTCGAATGCTTTCAAATCTAAAATTCAGCTTCATTTCTTTTTCTTTTTTTGAATTTTTTTAACAATGATCAAATGGTGTGGCATCCTTGATGTGCTTGTTAATTTGTTCTTAACAATGATCCAATGGCTTGTTAGCTTGATCTGATCAATTCTTTCCACAATACTTTCTCCTTTTTCTTCTATTGGACCAAGTGATACATTAAGAGCCATCCCTGCTTTTAGACATTTATCATTTCTTGCATTTAAACTCAATAACCTCCATGAGTGTTTCCATTATGCTTGTGTTGAATCTACTGCCTCACTTTTTTTCATATCTACGCTGTAAGATGGATCATTATCTACTGATGGTACAAAGATGACTTATTTGAACACTTCAGTGCTTCAACTCCCACAAGTCCAAATGCAACCCAAATGAGAAAATTTTATTTACATTTACATAAAAAGTCAATACATTTTTGACATGACAAAGAAGCAACAAAACTAAAACTAACCCATTAGGACACTGCATTACATATTAGAATTCTGGGGATTATATAGTATATACAGAAAGACTGGCTGTCACTGGTCATAAGGCCATTCTTAAGCATCCTATTACATAAAATATGGCCATGTACTACAGAACTATCATAATAATTTAGATATGCAAAATGCACATAGGTTACTCCATAATAACTATAGAGAAAATAGTGTATGTTCAAACATAGTCCTGTAGCAAGTGTTTAATTAATAATGAATCAATAAAGATTATTGGTTATATTGCTAATTCTTGTGCTTTAAGACAAACCAATAGTGCAATTTTTAATTACTTAAATTAAATAGCATGATAGAAAAAATAAGCAATTTACTTCTTCTGAAGTTGCTACTCGTGCACCAATTTCCATTCTCTCATATATGTCATATCTAAATGCTAGTGAAATTTGAGGAGCATACAAAAATTTTCCTTTCCCTGTCCCTTATATCAATGCTTGCTTTATTGAGTATCAAGCCTTAGGATTTATGAAAGGCTTGTAAAT
Source organism: Sequoia sempervirens (assembly GCA_007258455.2). Classification (NCBI taxonomy): domain Eukaryota; kingdom Viridiplantae; phylum Streptophyta; class Pinopsida; order Cupressales; family Cupressaceae; genus Sequoia; species Sequoia sempervirens. The sequence continues at coordinate 9,747 of VDFB02177391.1, read as the reverse complement.
CATTAATGCTCATGTTAGTTGTTAAGCTGGTCGTTGTCTTTTTCCTCTAATAATGAGAGTGGTTGGGTTGTTCTATAAGGTATTACATCACAAAGCATGCCAACATAATTGTCAAGATAACACATAAGTTGGAGCAATTGGCTTGGATGATGAAGGTAGCAGGGTATTTTCTAGAATCAAGACATTTACTTAATGTTGTGCAAGAGGGAAAAATAATTATCTCTATCATCATAGTGAAATTGGAAAATTGCAAAAGGGTTTGTTAAACATGCCCCATAGAGCCGCTATTAGAATTGTCAAAAACCTTCGAGTACACTGATTTCTACATTGCAACAAAACTTGTCTCTAACATTGCTGCAAGAGAGAGCATTATGAGATATGTGAATTATTTCCATCACAATTTTCATGTGGAGATTATTGGTGATGCTAAATGAAGCAATTTGGCACAATAGACTTGCACTAATAATAATCACCTAAGATCTTCAGTAATATTGAAGGGCATCCCTCAAAGCATGATGGAAGGGAATTTTTTGCCAGATGTTGTATTTGCAAGCGCCCTTTAGACATTCATGCAAAATGTCAAAGCATAGACAAGTCACGTGAACTGTTTCCCATCTGCCTAAAAGAAATGTGGCCTCATGAAAAATAATGACTACAGGGATATAGACAAGTCACGTGAACTATTTCCCATCTGCCTAAAAGAAATGTGGCCTCATGAAAAATAATGACTGCAGGGATATGTTTGAAGTGGGTTTGTTGAAAAGTCCTTAGAAGCTTTCATGCAAATGCAATCAACAGACATAAATCTAAATTCCACAACCTTTGCCAATGCCTTTTCTGCCTGTATCAAAACGGGAGCATTTGAACAGGGTACAGACATCCACTTAGGCATAATGGAAGGTGAATTTCTGTCAGATATTATAGCTGGAAATGCTCTAGTACACATTTAGGTAAAATGTGGAAGCACAAACAAGGCGCGAGACTGTTTGACAAAATGTCTAAAAGGGATGTCATCTCATGGAATGCAATGATTGAAGGAATCCACAAAATGAATTTGTTAAAAATTGTTTTAGAAACTTACAAGAAAATGTAATGGCAAGTGTAGAACTAAATTCCAAAGCCACACCACTCCTCAGCACCCCTACCTCCTCTGTCCCATCCTTCTGCCTTCCCTTGGAAACCCTAAAAGCAACCCTTGAGACCCCTTCTCAAAGAGTGTCCTATGATCCTATACTCTAGTCGAAAGATGCCTATACCATTCTCTAGCATCATTAATTAAATATTGCATAAATAACTTCATAACCACATCTTCGTGCTCTACCTAAAATTCATCCATATGATTTAGAAAAGCTTTCAGATGATCTTCACTAGACAGAGTAGTGTTTCTAGAAAACTTTGCCAAATGCTTTCTTATGTCATCAAGAATCTAATCAGGATAACCAAATATACGAGTGAAGTCAAGCTACCTATATATTTCTAATTGCATAGGCCTTCTACCCAATATATTTTGATTAGGATTAGCAAGAGGGTTCACATTCTAATTCCTTCGTGGCTTTGGATTCCCTTGATTAGAGCTGGTTGATTTTGGTTTTGAAAATTTTGATTTATATTCTGTTGTAAATTTGCATGCACATTATGATTCACATTCTAATTAACACCTTGAGCACCAATCTGATTTATCCCTCCTTGTGGATTTCCTTGTACATTTAGATTATTTCCCACTATATTTTGGTACATTTAGATTATCTCAAATTGGAGTGATATGTGCTAATATGGAGATAATGTCCAACCTACCATATCCACCTTGGTCTAGCCTTAGAAGAGCTGTAGAGACCTAGCCAAGAGGCTAGTTAGAATTGAAAACCATGGGCATTGAACTAATCAAGAAAAAATATAATTTCAATATATTATAACATGTTTATTTAGTTTCGGTTAAGGCCAGATGGTCCCCGATTTAAGATGTCTGAATGATTAATATAATTCATCATGAATGCTTAAATCTCTCTAATTAAAGATTTCAAATTTAGGCTGATAATTACAATTCTGTAAAACAAATAAACTTTGGCTAAAGTAAATAATATTTATCAAGGGAATCTAACTAGGCATTTAGATTTACTATACGAGCACCTATACTATTAAAAATTGTAGTAGGTGAGTTGATTGGTGAAGCTAAGTGGAGGTTTTTGAGCAATCTCTATTTAAGGCTTCTATTATTTGTCTTAACTCGCCATCTAAAAAACTTAATGTGATTTGCAAAACACCTAGTTTATGGTAAAAATATATACAGTTTTTGGAGGCTGAATATTGCAAGTTACTCTCGACAATTTAAATCTTTGTGTAAAGCTTTGACTAAACCCAGCTTGAGCAAACTCAGCAATGAAACCATGAGACAAACAATTCCAAGGTCATTGAGTAGTAGAATCATATTGAGAAAAACAAGAAGTTGAACTGGATATATTATTGTAAGGCAAGTTGTTGTGGGATTAGTACAAGTAGGGAGATATGTATACACAGTTTAGATCTGCTCAACAACTGTCTTTAATGAAGTGTACACATAATAGAGATAAATTTAATAAAATAACAGATTTTGTATTTATCATTCATTTTGTATTTGTTAGTGATTTAAATCCATTAAGTAGGCAAGTAAAAGACTGATTATCTTTTGATCAGAGTTAGTTGGGCTAATTCTAAATAAATTGTACATGGTAATTCTAAATTATTGTATATGGTAATTGTATGTGGACTGTTATAATTAATTTAAATCCATGTATTTCAGGTTATTCTACATCAGCAATTTATAATCAATTTCTATGTAAGTTTTAATTGAATCTTCATATTTTTTAGTCGCTCAAGCTATATTTTAGTATAATTTATAGGTTTTTTTGGGATACATGTTTTCATATATTTTAGCAGCTATTTATGTAATGATCCTAACTAGCATCCACACACTTTCCTTTGTAGCTTTCTATTAGGCTATTTTTTTGGTGTCTATACGAAATGGCAGACCAAGTATTTATGTTGTTGTTTTTGGTATTTACAGTATCATTTTAATGAAATGAAACACTAACCTAGGATTTAATTGGTAGCACATAGAGTAATGTTTCATATAATTTTTATGATTGAAAGATTGGACTAGTTAGTGATGAAAAAACATATGTTTTAGAGTAATTTACATGAATTATGAAACTCTATGACATCAATAAAACCCTCCAAATTAGAAAACACCTTGAAAAAAAAAACCTTTGAAATTAATTTGAAACCCAAAGCTAAAATAGATCACAAACTGCTGCAACAAAAAATGATGATCATGATTGATATATGGGTCAAACTTAGTATAAGTATGGCCTGAACAAACTGACAAATAAGTTGTACAAAGGTGTTTAGATGCATCAAATCAATCAATGATAGGTTGCAACCCTGGGCTGACTGGGCGCTCCTAGGTGCTCCCCAGGCTGCTCCCATACCCAAATGCTCCCAGAGTGGGCACAAAGTCCGTTTTTGAAGAACCCGGTAACTTAGTAACCTTAAAACCACATTTTCAAAGTTTCAAATTTCTTAAGCTGTATCATATCATGCACCTAAGAGTCATGTTCTTTTCAAAAAGAAGTAATACTCAAGTTAAAAGTTGTACTCTTATTGTTGATGGTACATGGTGCATTCAGGGAAATAGTACATCATCATCATTTGAATATTCAGATGAATGGGCAGCAAGCCCTGCTCCAGGGATAGATGAATACTTTAATGAAATGATATATTGCACTTGCAAAAGGTGCCAAAATAGGAAACTAAAGAAGCAGTGACTTGGTATCCATAGATTGAAGTATGGAGTTTATATAGAAGAGGTACACTATAATTAACAAATTGTTATTCTTATCATAAATAAATATGCATATTATTTAATAAATTATTATTGATCATTTCAATTGATTTTTTGGTGAAAAGCCACTTCTAGTTCCCGATATTATTGAAGAACCAATGGATGTCACTGATGATAGCCGCTCTCAAGACGAAGAACAAGACACATTTATGGATGAAACCACTTCGCAAATAAATGAGGCTGGTATCAATGAATTTATCCAAGACTTCTATACATCTTCTGAAGAAGTTATTGATTCACCCCTAGCTCAGTTGGCTAGGACACCTCTTTTACCAAATGCAGATAGTTCTATATTGGTGACACTTAGGTTGTTGTTGAACTTGAAGGTTACACATGGATTGACAAACACATGCTTTACCGATATATTAAGGTAGGATTCAATATTCTTATAAATTAATGATCTAAATGTCTTGAAAGTTTCGAATATTGTGTATACTTATCTTATAAAAATCATTTGTTGCTTCATGTAGACTTTTGGAAAACAAAATACTTCCAAAGGACAATAAGTTGCCTCATTCTCATAGAGAAGTATCTTCAGTGATGAAAGACATTGGAATGGAGTACAATACATATGATGCATGTCCAAATGACCATATACTATATTATGGAAATAATGCAAATTTGCAACAATGCCCAGTTTGTCACACAAACAGGTATCATCAAGATCAAGTATCCAAGAAGGTTCCTTATAAAGTACTATGACACATTCCACTAAAGCCAAGATTTGAGAGGATGTTCAAATGCAAGGAGTTGGCAAAATATATGCATTATCATGCACAAGGGAGGAGCCAAGATGGTGTCATGCGTATGGCTGCAGATAGCAAACAATGGAAAGAGATTGAGGAAAAATGGCCACATTTAAGAAATGAGCCAAGGAATGAAAGAATTTCTCTAGCAATGGATGGTGTCAATCCTTTTGGAGATCTTAGAACAACATATTTTGTTTGGCTAGTTTTCATTATTAACAAAAATCTCCCCCCTTGGATGGCAATGAAAAAGGAGCATGCAATGTTAACTCTTATCATACCAGGTACTAGAGCATATTAATGCAATGGTTTCTTGAATTAATTGTTTTTATCTTAAATTTTATAGGACATAGCTTTAAATCATTATTAATTTATTGAAAAAATCTATTTTTCATTGTAGATGCTAAGGAGTGGGAATCATTACATTTGTATGTTGCATACAATTCTGACTTTATGTTGGAATGGATGGAGAAGTACACTGAACAAAAGAACTTAGAGGATGAAAAGGCATGGACCAATGTATATAATAAACATGGTCAAAACACTGCTCGAGAACTTCCTGCAGCCCATAAAAGAAAATGGCCAAATAGATGCTCATGGAATTGGCTAAAGACCAATATTGAACATGAGGCAACAAAGGGGAAGAATAGAGTGACACAACAACAACTAAATTTTGTTAAAGGATCTAGAAATGGGGAGGTGATGCATATATACTAACATATTTGAGGTATTTAGTGATTTTCCTTTTAACTTTTTCATCCTTGAATCTAATTAGTTAATATTTATATGAATACAGGTAACATATTACAAAGGAATGTGGAATTTTGGTCATCATTTTCGCATCAAAAAGGTTGATGACAAGAGACAAACTTATGATTGTGGAATTTCAGCATCATTTGAGGTGGAATGTCGTTCACATGCAAATGATAGACAACCAATCACAAACACACTTTGCTATTATGGAGTGTTGGAGGATATTATAGAGCTTGATTTTGTATCTTTCAAAAAAGTTATTTTTTGTGTTCAATGGTACAAGCTTATCAAAGTGGGTGAAGACGAAACTATATTTCTGCACAAGAATGGATTCCATATGATCAATACATCTAGGTTTGAAGCCACTTCTGAACCTTATGTGTTTCCAAATCAATGTGAGCAGATATTTCTCATTCCCAATTTAGAACAACCTAGTTGGTCATTCGTGATTGATTATGATCCAAGAGGACGAAGAGTAACATTTGTTCAAGATGTAGAGGACCATGATTTTCTTGAAGATGCAAAAGTCCCCCTTGAAGACATAGATGGCCAAGATGGAGATGATGAAAACTTTATTGGTAATGATGCATATGACCAAGATGAATATCATGATGAGTTTACTGAAGTTTCTGAAGGATATGAGCAACCACATGAGCATCAAGTCCATGAAGATGATGAATTTATTGATTTTCATTTACCTGTAGCTAAAGGTGAAGAAGACCATGAAAATTATGGTATTAATTTATTTGTGGATTTAGGGCCCATTAATGATGGTGCATTTATACCATCAAATGAGGATATTTCATGTGAGAATGACATTGTTTGATCATCATGTTCACTTTAAGATGGTTGTGAGAATTCAATACTTGATATAATTAACTCTTTACAGGTTCAGTATTAGTTCTAGGAGTTTACAATGTAGATGATTAGGAATTTTGAGTCATTAACTTGTCTATTAGTAACAGACTTATGCTCAGGTCAATCAGGTATATTGAGTTTTTGTTAACTTGTGTTAAATCAGGTGGCTTGGGAATTCCAAAACCAGGAATGATTGTAGGCCAGGGTAATGTTGATAAAGAGGAAGATGCTGCAATGGTTGACTGTGTGGAAAAAAACTCTATGAATTGCATCATGGATTCAACATTTTATCTTCTCATAGTTGACTTCTTATAATTGTCACCCTCCACACCTAATAAAGATTTCATTTTAGCAAAAATGAATAGCCATAGAAAATATGTTGAGTTTAAATGTCACATGTCTCTATAGTTAAAAACTATATTAACTGCATATCAGTTTTATATGATGGTAATTTTGTAATCAATAACCCTACACATCTAACCCTACACTCGTACTTACCAACAACCTTCTATATAGTTACCTTTTAACTGTAAACTTGCCTAATGTTAAAGCCCTGCCTGAAAAATAAAAAATTATATGCCCTATTAAATACCATTGAAAATAAATATGTAATGTGAACCAGTACCTCTTGGATTAGTGTTTGAATTTTGGTCTTCTGGGTTGCAATGGGCTTTGCTAGATGAAGTAAGTTTAGGGCTGTGAGGTTTCCTTCCATAATATCTTTCCACTAATACCTTTAGAGACTTTTGTTCAATGTGGTGTTCTGCAGAGAGCCTAGGATCTGATGTTTCCTTTCCAAGAAAATCCCAAGGCCTTCGTTTTCTGGTAATACCATGCTATTAACATGCTAATTAACATGCTATCAACATGATAAAAATAGACTTGGTGCCTGTAATTTGTAACCAACTGTGATCCATAAAATTATTGAAAATCATCAGTCTTCAGCTGGGAAATCAATTTCCTCTTTGGATGAATCTTCTAAAATTGATTCCATTGACAACCTGTCATAGCTACAACACTTGAATATAATGGAGTGTGTAGGTTTAAATAACATCCCTGATTCCATTAGTATCCTGTAATAGCTACAACACTTGAACATAGAAGGGTGTAAAAGTTCAAATAACCTCCCTGATTCTATTGGCAACCTATCACAGTTGCAACACTTGAACCTATCTATTTGCTACCCCCTTTGCATACATCTGATGGATGAAATAGCAGTAGTTTCAGAGTCAATGCTACAATAGTTATAACACAACTACATACAAAAATTTAAATAAGATTCCTATTAAAAGCCTCCTGGTTTGGTATATGCCCTGATCTCAGAGATTGAAGCACCCAGTCTGAAAAGATGAGGTTGTATGTGTATGTCAGCAACATCAGTATGGAGAAACCCTAAGTAAGGTGTCATGCCTAGCCCCTACAAGATTAAAGGATTATGGTGCTTAGTCCATGGGCAGTGAACTAACTTCAGAAGTAGCTGTGTTTTTAATTGTACACAAAATGTAATGGAAATTAATTAATTTGAATATTTTGAGTGTTCTATTACTGGATGTTTGTAACGTCAATGAATATAGCTTGCAAAAAAAATTTCAATTGGAAAAGTTGTTTCATTTTATTTTTTTACTTTTAACAATTAACTTGAAAGACATTTTTGTTTTTGGAAGCTTTACGCAATCAACACCTATGAACTTTATGCAATTGACACCTAAGCAAGAGAAACACAATACCTTAAAGCTGAAAAAACTTTTGAAGTTATGGATTTTTTATGTTTTTCTTATGTATGGAAACATAATGAAAATTATGTATGTTATTGTTCATGTGCTAGTGAATTTGACTTATATTACTAATATTAATTGCATATGTTCTTTAATTAATATTTTGTCATTTTATGTCATTATGTGTTTCTTTAGGAATGTGCCAATGGGTACTCCTGATTCTACTATGGGGGATCCATTTATCTTAAATGGGCTAATTGAAATGCTAAGGAACAGGCAAGGGCAAAACATTGCTATGATGGTGAATGAGGTAAGTTTGAAAATTATCTTTTATAGGTTCAATTATCTTATGTTTCATATTATATTATGTTAATTTATGTTTGTGGAATGCAGGCCATCTCTAAAGTCGTGTCGACACGTATCACACCCTTTAATACATCTAGTATTATTCCAGGGGTAAGATTTGATCTAGATTCTTGTGCATTTAATTAACTCATTTCACCTTTTATATTTTTTAATATTTGTGTTTTTTCTATAGGACATTTCTAGAGTAATTCCCCCAAGAATGCATCTTGTTGGCATGCAAGATCCAATTATGCCATCCGATACACCCAATGTTGTGCAAAAAGTAAGATTCAATCATATGTTTGTGTGGGTTTGATTATGTTATTTCTGCCATAATACCACTTTAATATTTATATTTGTGCCTTGCAGGATGTTTCAAAAATATGTGTCATGCCCTCTACATCTAGACCGGAAACACCTATCACAAGTGTGGCATCAAGCACAATACCTCATAGCATGCCCTCTACATCAAGTCTAGGTTTAGTTAGAGTTCTTCCACCAACACCTGAACAAGTTTCCTTGAGGAGTCTTATAGAGTCACAATCAAGAATACTAAGGATCCTACCAGATACTCCTGAAAATGTTGAAATTAGGAGAGAAATATCTAAGCAAATTGAGTTATGGGAGAGGACATTGTTGGGGAGTGCAGGGCTTACTTCAGATGAACAGGTATAATTATATGGAAATATTATCTTATTATTCTTTTCTAGTTCATATTTTACTTTTATCAATGTCATAACATGTTGACTAGTAAAAGCAATATTGATGATTACATGGTTGCTTTGTGATTCTAATTTGTGATTAAATGGTTGTTTGATGATCTCATTGTAAATACAGGAAATAAATGACAATGTGACTGATGTACCTATAGGGGCATCTACCTCAACCCCTATAACTACAACAATATCCTCGATGACCACAAAAGGAATGCAAGAAGTTACAATCTTGCTCACCTCAGAAGGAAATGTCTTGAAGGATGAAATGGGGTTGAAATTCTTTCACTTCATTTTTCGTCGTGCAGAACAATTATTTGGCAATACCATTCAAATGGATTGGAGGAAGCAAGCCAATGCTAAGAAAGATGAACTATTTAAGGATGTCATAGTAGCATTTGGAAATCTTGGTTTTAATAAGGAATTTATTTTAGATATTGCTCAGAAATAAATTCACTCTAAATGAGACAATCTAAGATCAAAGCTAACAAAAGACTTAAGATATCCACGTCTAGCTTGGATCACAGACCAAGTGACATGGGATGAGCTTATGAAAGATGCCAAATTTAAGAGGAAGGCCCACAATAATCCAAACTATAGGCCATCTGCACGACCAGGATCTAAAAGACACCTTCGAGATACAACAAAAGCAACCCAAGCTAGGGTGTCAAGTATTGGATCTCATAAATTAGGATTTGGTGGGTACAATAGCATTTGTGGTGGCTTGGTAAGTCAATATT
>VDFB02177390.1:0-26466 GCA_007258455.2 Sequoia sempervirens | reverse complement strand
TTCTTAGGAGCAGGGTGGCTTTGTTCCAGGCCATGAAACTTTTGAAGGGGTCTTAATATCACATGAGACACTTCATTCTATTCATAAGTACAACTTGCCTTCTTTCATTGTTAAGTTGGATATGATGAAGGCTTATGATCGTATTGATTGGGAATTTCTAAGATAAAGTACTTGAAAAGTTTGGGTTCAAAGGGAAGTGGTGAAGATGGATTCACTCTTGTTTATTAGGGGCCATGTTCTCTGTATCCCCCTTTTTATTCATCATAATGGTAGAGGTGCTTAGTAGGTCAATCATGTAGTAGCAGTGTCAGGGACTTTGGAGAGGAGTTATTATCCCTAACATATATATATTAGTGACACATTCTCTTTTTGCAGATGAAACATTATGTTTTGGAAAATCAACAGTAGATGAAGCTATTCAAATCAGGCAAGTGTTAGACAAGTACTGTTCAACTTTAGGTTAGAAAATAAATGTAGCTAAATCCAAAATATACATTTTTAACACAAAATGAGACTATGAAGGAAAGGATAGTTCATGTATTGGGGTTCAAACAAGAAGAATTACCAAGAACATATTTAGGTATCCCTTTTTTCAAGGGTGAAAACAAGGAAGCTTATTGGGGGAAAGTGATAGAAAGACTAAAATCCAAAATTCTAATGTGGAAGGAAAGATGGTTAAAATTGTCAAGTAGGATTCTCTTAATAAAATTTGTACTTTCTGTTACCCCTAATTATTTTTTGGTGGTACTCAAAGTGCCAAAATCAATCCTTTTAGAAATTAAGAGAATTATCAAAAACTTTATTTGGAAGGGAAACATGAATGATCAAAAGAAAGTACCCTTAATCTCTTTGGATAGCATGGCAAGGGTTAAAATGCAAGGTGGAGCAAGAATACATAGCATTGCAATAAAAAAACAAGGCATTTGGGGCTAAATTAGTCTGGAAAATGTACACAAAATTAGAGGCAAAATGGTGTAAGCTAATGCAAGCTAAATACTTAGATAATTCCAATCCTTTAAGAATCTTTACCATTTCAAACCCCCCAAAAGGATCAACTATATGGAATTTCTTGATATCATGTAGGCCCATTGTTACTTCTTACATGGGAAATTCATATTGGACAAAATGTAAAGTTTTGTGTGTTAGTGTAATTAATTATTTATTACACTAGCATAAGTTAACTTAGGTCTTGCATTTAATTAATTAAGTCCTAGGTTGCATAATTAGATAAATCATTTAATAATGGGGTAATTCCCCCTTCCTTGTTTGTAGTAGATAAGATTCCTTCTAGAAGATGAGTTGTCCTTCTAGAAGTTATCTCTATCTTTTTATCATTTCCTAGATAGGATTCACATGTTGTCACATGTAGAGTGATTTTAACACTTGGAAACATCTTATGAATTTTAAGTTTTCACTCATGCCTATATATTCAAGGCATTTTGTACATTTGTAATCATGTTATATTCAATTTGGCATCCTTGCATCTTAATGATAGCATGATATTTCTGCCATTTCTCTCTTATGGGAGTTATTTTGTCTTGCAGGTGATTCTAGGGTGTTTGAGGAGTTCACCTAAACTCCTTCATTGGCAATATCTTATGCATTTTAAGTTTTCACTCATGCCTATATATTCAAGGAATTTTGTACATTTGTAATCATGTCATATTCAATTTTGGCATCCTTGCATCTTAATGATTGCATGATATTTCTACCATTTCTCTCTTGTGGAAGTTATTTTGTCTTGTAGGTGACTTTGGGGTGTTTGAGTTCACCTAAACTCCTACATGGTATCAGAGCTTCAGTGCTACAGACTTCTTCCCAGATATGAGGGACCAATCTTGGCATGAAAGTTTTGCTAGATGCAAGCAGTTTTTTTATTGAAGCCATTTTTCATTTTTGCTTCAAAAATCCAGCTTCCACTCAGTTGTAGGAAAAATGATTTATGGGTATTGTAGCCAGGGCCGAAAGCTAAACTAGATATCTTTTATATTTTTGATATCCTACATGGATCTGAAGAACATAGCTATACAAAAGTGGTGCGTGTCATTTTTCTCCTAGTTAAAGGTTAAAAACAAAAAATATTTTTTGCTTGCTAGATCAAAAAATGATTTCTGGGTTTTTCTCTTAACTTCAAAATATTTCTAAGTTTCTGTTTTTGTCTACTCATTGTGAACAAATTTTTTAGAAATCAAATCAAAAGTAAACTTTTTTTGCTAGAAAACCCATTTCCTACAGGCTAAATTCAATTTTTTTTTAAAAATCATAACTTTTGGCTATGATATCGGATTTTTGAAAATGAGATATCATCAGAAAGCTGGTTTTGTCATCTGCACAGATCTGAAGTCCTTTTTAATCATGGAGGCAGATGTGTACCTTGGTTTTTGCATGCACTCATTTTTATTTTCATGCACTAGGTTTACATTTTCTCCATAGTTTATGCATGTTTTGCATTCTCTCCTTTTGCAATAATTGGGTATTGTAATAAATGAACTGATATAAAGTTTCATTGGGGGGCTTCTTGCATAATAAATTGATTAGAGTGTGCATGCACTTTGATTTCATCTTCATATTGATGACAACTTGCATGAGTTGTATCTAGATTTTGTTTCAATGCTGCAGACTTCTTCCCAGATATGAGGGACCAATCTTGGCATAAAAGTTTTGTTGGATGCAAGTAACCTTTTTATTAAAGTCATTTTTCACTTTTTGCTTTAGAAATCTAGCTTCCACTCAGTTGCAAGAAAAATGATTTATGGGTTTTGTAGCCAGGGTTGAAATCTAAACTAGGTATCTTTTAGATTTTTGATATTGTGCACAGATCTGAGGAAATAGCTGTACAAAAAGAGGTGTGCGTTAGTTTTCTCCTGGTTAAAGGTTAAAAAATATATGTTTTCATTTTTTGCTTGCTGGATCAAAAAATGATTTATGGGTTTTTCTTTTAGCTTCAAAATATTTCTGGGTTTCTATTTTGTCTACTCATTGCAAACAAATTTTTTAGAAATCAAATTAGAAGTAAACTTTTTTTTGCTAGAAAACCTGTTTCCTACAAGTTAAATTCATTTTTTTTTTTAAATTCATAAATTTTGGCCATGGTGTCGGATTTTTGCAAACGAGATATCATCGGAAAGCTAGTTTTGTCATCTACACAGATATAAGGTCATTTTTCATCATGGAAGCATATGTGAACATTGGTTTGTGCATGCACTCATTTTTGTTTTCATGCACTAGGTTTGCATTTTCTCTTTAGTTTATGCATGTTCTCCTTTTACAATCATGGGGTATTGTAATAAATGAATTGATATAAAGTTCCATCGAGGGGCTTCTTGAATAATAATTTGATTAGAGTGTAGTTACATTGCATGCACTTTGATCTCATCTTCATATTGATGACAACTCACATGAGTTGTATCTGGATTTTGTTGTTTCTTTTGGCCTTATCTTGCTCATAGTTGGACACATTTTGGTTCACATTGGTTCACACTTCATATTGAGAGCCTATGGTCATTGATCCGCATTGGGTCACATCCATCTCAATTTGAGGGCCATGTTTTTATGGTTAATGTTCCAAAATATTTATGGTACTTGTTCCCATGGAGCAATTTTAGTTACAGTTTGGCATTGGCATCAAGAGACACATTGCTTCCAGATTTTGTCATCATATCATTCCCTCTTATGGGGGTATCATTTTCATCTATTGTTTCTTCATAGATTTCAGGGTTGATCCAGTATGTGATTTTTCCAGCGTTTCTTGGCATTAGGTCTGTTGTTGCATTATTATGATTCCACTATGGTCTCTTGTAAACAAAGGTATCTTTCCTTGCTTGCTGCATTAAGGATTCCGGTATTACTCCATCAAAGTTCTTCCAGTGCTTCTTTGCAACAGGTCATCTCATTGAGGGGGGTTTTTTCCCACTGGGTTTTCTCCTCTTTCTCTTTCATTGCATTTGTAAATGAGTACCTAATCAGGCCTTGTTGTCAAGACTCATCTTTGCAATATAAATTTTCTTTTCCTTGCACTTATGGTGGGGTGTTGGTGTAATTAATTATTTAATTACACTTTGCATAAGTTTACTTAGGTAATATTTTAAGTCCTAAGTTGCATTATTAAATAAATCATTTAATAATGGGGTAATTCCCCCTTCCTTGTTTGTAGGAGATAAGATTCCTTCTAGAAGATGAGTTGTCCTTCTAGAACTTATCTCTATCTTTTTATCATTTCTAGATAGGGTTCGCATGTTGTCACATGCAGTGTTATTTTAACACTTGGCAACATCTTATGCATTTTAGGTTTTCACTCATGCCTATATATTCGAGGTATTTTATACATTTGTAATCATGTCATTCAATTTGACATCCTTGCATCTTAATGATAGCATGATATTTCTACCATTTCTCTCTTGTGGAAGTTATTTTGTCTTGTAGGTGATTCTGGGGTGTTTGAGAAGTTCACCTAAACTCCTTCATGGTATTAGATCCCCCAAAAGGATCAACTATATGGAATTTCTTGATATCATGTAGGCCCATTGTTACTTCTTACATTACTTAGGAAATTCATATTGGACAAAATGTAAAGTTTTGGGAAGATTCTTGGTAGGGTAAGCCTCCTCTACAAGACATTCTAGAGTTACAGCCACTAAGGGAAGTATTAATAAATGAATGGGGGGAAAACTTTTTAGATTATGTCAAGACAACACAAGTTTTAACATGGAAAATGATTTGGAGAACAAGCTTTGATTCTTCTCTCCCATTAAATCATTTTTTGCCACTTCATGAAGTATTGAAAAGTAGAAATGTGTATCTTTCGGGAAGGTCTGATAGGATTTTGTGGGCTCTATCAAAAAGAGGGTATTTATTCAGTCAAACAAGGTTACAGAGCTTAAGCCAGAAAATTGGACAGATAGTTTCACAAAGAGCTTATACTTTCTATTGGAATAACAAAATACTTCCAAAAGTGGGGAGTTTTGCATGGTTGGTACTTAGGAAGAGGATACTAACAAGTGATCGTCTAACAAAATTGAAGATTGTGGATCCCTTCAAATGTCCATCATATGATGCAGAATTGGAAACAACTGACCACTTGCTTGTGCAATGTAATTTTGCACAAGGATGCTAGATGTTTGTAAAGAGTAAATTAAATTTGCAGATTCCTTTGCCAAACTCCCTTTTGGATATCTTACAGAGTTGGTTGGTGTTATATAAAACTTCCTTTTTTGCATCTATTTGGAAGGTTATTCCATCTGCAATAATATGGAGCCTATGGTGGGAGCATAATTTTCAAATCTTCTAGAAAACATCATCCTCTCTTAAGATCATTAAAGTAAAAATTAAGAATGCAATTTCAGAGGTAGTAAATGCACATGTGTTGAAGTGCAAGAACTCATCTTCACTCTACACAAGTTGGGATGATTTCATTTTGAAAGCTTGGAAAAATATAGTAATACCATTTTCAGGGAGTCTTCATCAAAGCATTAAATAGAAGGTCGATAGAAAAGAAATCAAATGGAAAACCCCACATTTTGTTTACTTAAAATTGAATTTAGATGGAGTGTTAAGAGGGAATCTAGGAGCTTCAGGGGTAGGCATATGCATATGTGATTCAGTAGGAAATGTTGTTGCAGCATGTTCATACAAATTTCCAATGGGCACAAATAATGTTGTCGAAGCCCAAGCTATCCTATTAGGGTTAGAGGTGGTGTTAAATCTGAGTATATCAAGGATCCACATGGAAGGGAACTTGTTGATTATTGTAAATGCTTGCAAAGGTATAAATATTCAAAGTTGGAATCCAAATTATACTTTGCAAAGAGTATGGGACTTGTTAGATAGGTTTCAATCATACATAATCTTGCACACCTATCGAGAGGGAAATAATATGGTAGATAAATTGGCTAACCTGGGTTGTGGCAATATAGAAAAATCAATATATAATGATATTCAATTGTAAATGTATCCACAACTAGTAGAGATAGTTGCACGAGAAATTGTGAATGTGGATAAGTAAAGTAATTCATTAGTGAATATGCCTATTGAATATTGTAAGGTTCACACGTTGAAAATCGGAATCAAATTTGTTGCGTAAGCATTTAGTAATTGGCAGAAGTTGAGGTGGAAATGGTACAAGGGAACGGGTAGAGCTAGATCATAAGACATGGGGTTATTGTCAAAGGAAAGTGAAGGTTTGTATGCTAACATGTTGCTCTATTTTGCAGGTACTTTCCCAATGAACAAGGGCTTATTTTTCACAAGCTATTTACTCACAAGTTATTGGGTCACTCATCACCATATTGGGAAGACATCATATCGTCTCCCTTCAATAGAAGCAAGTCCCTTTGATGAGGTTTATCGGCTTGTCGAAGAGAGTTCACCCATGGTCCCTACGATACAAGATATCTCATCTTTGTCATTGGACCATCAAGGAGACTCAAGGTAGAGTCACTTTGATAAGGATATGTCTCTCTAATTTTTTTCCTTTACATGCTCCATCAAACCATTGAAGAGACTCGGGATAGAGTCCTTCCGATGAAGTTGATTCCCATCGACGAAGACCGAGGCAAAGCTTCAAGCTGTCGAGGAGAAATTTCACAATTTCTTTTCAAACCATCATTCACAAGCTACCGGGTCACTCATTGCCATATTGAGGAGACATCACATCATCTCCCTTTTCCAAAAGCAAGTCCCTTCGATGAAATTTATCAGCTTATCAAAGAAATTTTACCCATGGTCCCTTCAATACAAGATGTCTCATCTCTGGCATCAGACCATCGAGGTGACTCAAGGTTGAATCCCTCTTATATGGCTAAGTCTCTTTGATTAGATTCCTTTGCATGCTCCATCGAGCCATCAAAGAGACTTGAGATAGAGTCCCTTCAATGAAGTTGATTCCCATTGACAAAGGCCAAAAAAAGCTTCGAGTTGTCAAGGAGACATTTCACAATGTCCTATCAAACCATCAAGGCCTCATCAACAAGATTCCTCCAACCTCCCATCGGCGTATCGAGGAGACAAGAATCAAAATTATGGCGTACCCACAAAGTCCCGTCGACAACGATCCTCCATCTTTTCATCGGCACTTCGACATGGAAGATTAATTTTGATCATCTTCTAAGGTGTTTATTGTCTTTGAATATAATGAATTTTGTGTCATGATTCAGGCTATGTTCCATCTATCAACAATGTATATCTGCTTTGTAAGAGGTTTTGAAATTCCCATGTAACTTCCTGAATCGTATATAGTCTGGGTCTAAGTTAGAAAATTAGCAAGCACAGCTACAGGGGGTTGTAAGCATGAATTTTGTAAGGGATGTTCTCTAGTATGGGCTCTATTATGGGTCTATGGTTATCATGAAAGTTTTTTAATTACAGAGTCAATCTGTTTTCGAATTTACTTGGCTTTGAGAAAGAAACTTTGTAAATCTCTAATTATATATTAATATATATAGGCATATCCTATCTTTTTCTAAAAAAAAAGACACATATTTTCATGTATTTTTCTTGTAGTGAGCTAGATAAAATCAAATCACTTTCAATTTTAATAACCTCTTTTTGTGCAACTTCTAAATTTTGTACCTTATTTCACTTCAAGAAAAATCTAACTTCAAATTGTAATGTAGCTCCATGAAGACACACAATTGATTGTTTTTATTCAATTGATCATCTTGAGGAATATTTTTAATGATCAATTTCAAATCATTTGAAAAACTCTCTCATGGGTTTGTGCTTTCTTTCTTCTAAATCTAGAAAAATTGAAACAACAAAGTATATATGTCAACTACAGTTTTAAATCTCTAGATAAAATTTTCTTCCAAGTTGTCCCAATTCGTAATACATCCATATTTTAATTTTTGAAACTATTTTACACTATGCCCAATGAGGCTCCCAACGAATAACTGTACAAACATATATTCATCACAAACTCCTAGAATTCCATAGACAACAGTGAATTCTTGAATATGAGTGTCAGGATATTGTGAGTTCTCAAAGGTGAACTTTGGAAAATGTTTTATAGACCCCTTAGGTAAGGCTATATACCAAGCCAATTCCAATGGTTCAAACTGAGTTCCCCATGGCCGAGATAAAACTAGTGCCATGGTGCAAGTCTTAAAATAATGACTATAGATATATTACCTCAACAAAGTCACCAACCTCCATTCAAGAGGAGGTAATTTTAAACCTTCCAAAGAATAAGATGCACTAGTCTTTTCATCTCCCTAGAAAATTCACCAAAAATTTGTTTCTTAACAAATTTGTCATTATAGATTTTCCTTGAAAAATGATCTTGAGTTACCATGTTGAGAAACGAAAAAAGAACCAACAATTGGAGAGATGACTATTGGAATAACAAACTTTCTCTAAATTTTAGAGGTAAAAATCCCTTGTATGATGAAATTTGGATTTTGATAGACATGCCTTTAACTAGAAATCAAGGAAAATAATAAAGTAAATGAGAAAGAATCCTTGAAAACATAATAGCATCTAATTTTAAAACAAGTAGCGACTCAAAGTCTTACTACTTCCAATATCACAATATATATATATATGTATATATAATTTTAGTTTCAAGATAGTAATCAACTCATAGATTAATATACTATGTTGAAACCAATTTACTAACTTATACCACCAAAAAAATTAAAATTAAAATTAAAAAAATCCCTTTATTACATATAAACTCTCATTTATAGCCTATTCACTATTTCATAATTGATTCTTGAGTCTTCTCCTTCCCTTTTTCATTAGTCTATATCTACTGAACTACATGTGGTGCATTAGCTAATTCCTTCGCTTTCTCTAAAATATTTATCCAAATCTTTTCATATTTCCTCATTGATTCATCATGATTCCAACTTATTTCCAATTCAAATATTTTATCTTTTACTTCATCATGCCTATTGTTTTTCTATGAAAATCACTAATTCCTTCATCCTTTCATAATATAGATCTTACATCCTATGTAGATTGAGATTCACAAGAATCACCTAAAAAATTTATTATCTTTCAAAATGGAAAAACCAAAAGATCAAACCCATTGTTATAATATTCAAATTTATTTAGGATCATGTCCTCTATTTAATCCAAAACTATGGTTTTCAACATATGAAGAGGTGAACTTTTAGGATTTCGAGCATACAAAAGAATATCAATTTTATGCCCACCATGCTTTTTGAAACTAAATATGATTTTTGGATTCCTTCACAATATTTATAATTCAAATTATAACTTAGAAATCCAACAACCACGATTTCAGCTAAAATTTTGAAATTTTTAGAAGTCCTCGATTGGAGATTTATCCTTTTACGAAAACTTAACTAGATGGTGTATAACAATCTTGGAGAATAACTCATCATTTATTTATACTTCGAATATCCAAAACTCAAATTTTGATTATTTTTTAAACTACTTGCCAAGAATTTGAACTTCTAAAATATCACAATCCAAGAAGTGTTCCAACTTGAAAATTTTCCTCAATATCTTCAATGGCACCAGGAACACGCCTATGAAACTATTTTGTTACATCTCAAACAATTTATGAGGTTTAATTATTTTTTATTCAACAAGGTCAAAATGAGTGTAGCAATACTAAACTTGCATGACAACATGGGTAAACAAATGATTTCAACTAGAAAATAGTTGAAATCTTAGGGTAGCTAAAAAAAATTGCACAATTATATTATCTCAAAGGGATTTAGCATGATAGTCTTTTGACAATTTCTATACAAAGTTTAAAGTTGAGATAACTCAAAAATATGGACAAAAAATTAGACCTTTTTCACATTATGAAAAAGATCCTCCATGTAATTAAGGTAGAGTGGGTGTGATTCCCAACTTAGGGGTTTGAGTACGAGTATCCACTATTTTAATTTTTGGTATGAGCACCCACAATGTTGGATTGGGATATAAATATTTGATGTAGGAGCATCACACTCCTACCCCTCCTTGGCCGATGTTGTTTCCTCATCGGAAGAACTATAGCTCATCGGCAGGAGATTGTTACTCATTTCGGTGATGGGACGATGGAGTTGGAGTTCATCAGTGTGAGTGCTCCATATCAAGGGAACATCAACCTTATCCTTAAAGGCCCAATGGTGACAGAGTAAGTCAGGGATCAACGTAACTAGGTGGTGGTATTGGCAAGATAGTGGAGGAGTTCCGATGTATCATCATCGGTGATCAACGAGATGTAGGTATTGATGGGAGGCTTACTAAGGTCCCAATGATAGAATGATGGGAGTATGAAGTCAATTGTGGGACCCAGTAGGATGATGTACAGTTATGAGGCAAATGAAAAGATGAGACATGGTAGGAACTGATAATGAAGATGACCATGGTGGGACCGATAGGAAGATGGAGATGGACAACTAACATGATGATGTGGACAAGCCAAAGATTGGCGAGAGAGAATGATTTCGGTGAGACTCAAATTGGGGTCTTCTCCATGGCAATGATGGATCGAAAGCATAAGGTGTCATCGACAGGATGCTTGTGTATCAACGGAAGTGGAACTGATAGGATGATGATAGACTCAGCTGTGTGGGTAGTATGATGGGGATATCGGTCAATGCCGGTAGATGGCGAATGGCAAGATGACATCAGATCGAGAATGAATGAATTCCACATCATTGTGCCAGGAAATTCATTCCCCATTCATTGGTGAAGTGGTAACCGCCCCGCATTTCCGAATGTTGATTGGTCGACGATTAGAAGCTACAGACAATGAGGTAATTGAATGGTTATACTATGATAACAGGAGGAATAATGTCAAGACTGACATGCAAGAAGGTGATGATATAAATAAATAGCCCGAGACTAGGGAAAGCAGAAGTGGAGATGGTAGAATAGTCAGCCAGCCAGAAGAAAGAGCATTAGCAGAGAGAGTAGTGTAGGGAGAGAAGAGAAGGTGGCCAAGTAGCCAGCCACAAGGAGAGGCATTGGTAGTGATAAGCCAACAAAAAGGAGAGGTACTAGTAGAGAAGCCAACAAAGAGTGAGGTGGAGCTCACAAGTAGTAAGGATATCTGCAATTTAGCAGATGATTGTAGTGAGATAGCCAATGTGAGGCGTTGAATTCTGTAATGTTGCTCCTAGATGAATAAAAGAATGTTTTGAACCTATGTGTGTCAATCTGTATGTTGTGTGGTCTGTGTTTTGGCTGCATGATTGGATAGCCTAACAAGGCCCTCTGATCCCGACTGCGTCAATATCCTACTATGATATATTATGAGATGGAAAAGAAATCTAGGAGGTGGTGTATGAAATGGTGTTGGTGGAAGTTAAAGTGTATGTGAATATATTATTCTATGGAGTATATTATTTTCTCTCCTATTAGTAGAGTCCCCACCCCCATGAAGGATTCTATAATGGAATTATTTGTTATGTGTGTGATTTTTTGGGCTAGTTATATATTTTTAAACTATGTAATATGTGATGTGAATGTAGTGAATCTTTTGTTTGGACATATGTGTTAATCTTTTGTTGGGAGGTGAGCTCCATTGGCACTGTGAAATAAAATTATGTTGGTATATAGATTGGAAAGCTTGGTGGAGTCTGTTATGTTTAGGTACTCACAACTTGGTTGTAACTTACAAAAATAAATTAGGATGAAAAAAATAAAAGTGAATTGAAAATTAAAAGAGTTGATAATTTAACAAATCATAATTTCTTTAGTTGGGAATGGTGCAACAAAAATAATTTTTATTTAAAAATTATAAACTTGGTTCTTGTAATGATTTAATTAATAAAATTAAAAAAAATGTCTAGTAGATTACCTTTTTACTAATGAAAATTGTTACTCTATTTTTTTTGGATTCTAAGTTTCTTATAAAAATAATAGAAATATAGTAAAAGGGAAAGAATTAACTTACTCTCCTGAGTTCTTTTTTGAAAATAAATTATTTCTCTTAATAATTTAAATTTTAGAAGGCTTTAGTAACAATATTTTCTAAGTATTTAGTTAATTATTTATTGTTGGTGTAAATGGGTACTTTACCTAACTAGTTCATTAATGGATCTTATTTACATGTTTACTTAGGTCATAGGAGGGAATATTTCTAGGAGTTAGTTGCCATTATATCTTATATTATATTTTGACATTTAATACTTGTGTCCGAAGTCATTTAATATTAGTTGTCTCATGACATGAGATTAAGACACTTGTCATGATCTTGTCTAATCCTATGTCTCACCTTAGCTATATGACTAGGTGGTCTTATGTGTAAATCAACAATCATAAAAATTCATTGATGAATCATATCATTGTAATATATTATTTGTATCATTTGATAGAATAGCATTATTATCTCATAGATGATCTCTCTTGTGATTTCATGAAGTTACTAAATCTTGGGTGGCTATAATCTTCAGCCAAATCTTGCGTGTTGTAGTGTATTCTATACCAACTCTTACATTTATTAAGTGTTTGAGATTAAATAATTTAAAATTTAAATTATTCTAACGGATTGAATAATAAATTATTTGTAATTCTCTTTAGTGGAAAATATAATATGATTAGAAAATTATTTGATCATTTCAGTAAGCTCAATTTCTTTTAGGAAATTTATTTTAAGAGTTTCTCAATTAATTTTTAAATTCAATCCCTTGAATTTATTAATGTAGTTGTTGATTAATAGGAATTAATAATTATAGAATATTTTACTAAATTAATAATGATAAATGTTGTGTAATTCTATTCTAATGAAATGATCAAATTATATGATTTTTAATAAAAAAAATTAATATTCAATATCTTGAGACTAATGCTTAGTTAAATTAAACTATTTAGTGTGTATTACAAATTTTCATATTGAACATGATATTAGGTGATGTTTTTCATTAAAAAAATTGTGGGTTATTGTGTTATATTTACATGTAGAAAAAATAGGCATGATGGCATGATTGCTCTTCACATATGTTGGCATAATTAAAAGCAAAAAGCGCCCTTCCATTTTGAATCTATCTTGCATATAACTATTTATTGCATCTCCCATTTATAGGTTTCATTTTGATATTAGATCCTTGGTGGAGATTAATTTCACATATTTCCTATATACACAATCATTAACATAAATCATAACATTAAAAAAAATTCATTAAATCCATCATCATTATAATCATTATCATAACATTGATTAAATTATATCTATAACACAAAATAGCCATAACATCACATAGAGATATAGCAATAACATATTTGTCATCATCATCATCATATCATCATAATTATCATAGACCTGGCTTATCCTTCCTATCAAAATTTTGACCCAAAAAAAAAAAATCAGCCAATCTCTCGAGGTGGAATCCTACCTCCATTCCTCAGTACCAATGGCCTACACTATGGCACATCACTATCATAATTTCTAAATGAAATAACACAATAAAACATATTATCTTAAAGAGGGGAAAAATGTAGACACTTAAAAGTGACTAATTTGTTTTCATCTTTCCAATTTATCCTTATGAATTATTCTATACATATTAATTAAATAATATTTGATTATTTAATTAAGCCAATATTTCTTCTTTTTATCCATAATAATTAAATATATTTTTAATTATTTAATTATCTTATTTTTTTATCATATCTACATTAATTAAATAATATTTAATTATTTAATTAATTCATTTAGCATTTTCCCTCTAGCATTAATTAAAATAAAATTCAAATTATATTTGGTCTATTATAATTAATTATTATTTACAAATTACTTAATTAGCTAATACTCCTCTTAATAATTAAATAAATTAAAATATTTTTAAAATTTTAAATTAAACCTTTCCCTCTAAAATAACTAAATAAAATTAATATTTCATTTATTCCTCCAATTTTCCTCTTGAATTAAATAATTAAATTCATTAAATTCTTTTAACCTTCCCTCCATAAAATTCAAATTATAGCTCTTACACTATGTCAATTTGTCTCCACCATTGATCAAATATCAAGTGAAACATATAAATAAAGCCTTCATTCATCCATATCCCCTAGCTATCCTACATGATTATCAAGAGATAATTATCTTGAGAGCATGATTTTCATATCTCAAGAGCTAGAGTATCATTATCAAGCAAGCAAGCATTATCAAGATAGGGCATCATATCTCTCCTATCTTTGAGCATCTATCATTATCATTACATCATAATATCATTGTGCTTTCATGATTAGGCTACTTTGAAGAGAAAACAAGGTATTTTCTATGATTTAATTGTTTGTTATTTCATGTTGAGCATAGATCTTGAGATTTATTGAGTGATTGTTGGAGTGTGAATTTGGTACTTTCATTGCATTGTTACTATTTTACATTATTCACATTTTCATCAGTCACACTTGTATATTTTATCTTAACCAAAGAAGATGTTTTTCTTAGGAGGGAAGCATTGAATCCATAGGGACTAGGTCTTCAATAGGTTGTATAGGAAATTAATTACTTTGAATACCTTTTTAGTTAAGAACTTTTTTCTTACCCTCCTATTTATTTTTCTTATCCTTCTATATCTTAGAAAATTTAGCATTTATATTAGCCTTTAATTTTTTAATCTCATGTTCTTTGGTTGAATATCCCAAATTGATGGTAGAAATATAATATTCAACAAGAGTTATCTCATGGTAATCCTTTTACACCATGGGATTAGCAACTTGTGTTATTATTTATCTTGAGGCATCCTAGTTAATTAAGATAAAATCCTAGCCTTTCTTTTGGTCTTAGGTGTCCTTCTAGATCTTATTTGTTAACCATGTTGGAGTAGAAGGATTTTTTCTAGCTTCTTGTATATGTGGCCTCTTGTGTGACACCTATTGATCAACTCTTTCACTTGTTCTAACTTCACCCAATTCCTTATTTTTTTCCTAGTGGGCTTCCTAATCTCTTTTTGATTAATCTATTGTTCAATTTGAAATTTGTATCAAGCATTTTATTTGTTTCACCTATCTCCATAAGAATAGGTATTTATTTATTAGGCTCATCAATCTCCTTAGGTGCCTCTTAATTAATTTATTGAATAGTTATTGGTACTAATTGTAAGATAATATTATGATCTTTATTTATTTCCTTAACAAAGTCCTGAGGGGAAATAATATATTGTTGTATTTTTTTAAACTCTTTTTGGGATTCAAATAATCCACCTTCAAGTTGGTGTCTCCTCCAATTAGGGCTTCTTGAACTATATCTTGTTAAAATATACTCTTCTCTTTTGATACTGCTTGATCCTATAAATAATCACTAACCAACAGTTGGGTTAATTTCCCTATGAATTTTATGAGGTACAACTCTCTCATCTGATAAAAAAATATGTCCTTTTCTAAATTTTAAAACTTTAATTTGGGTATGATTCTAACTAGAAAGCAAGAAAGGCCAAAATACTAGAATTAACAAAGATTTATAAAATGTTACCATTGAATCTTATCAAGTAAGATATAATTTGTGAGAAGACAATTAAGAACAAAAAATAATCTCATTCCACAAAAAATAATAAACATTTTAACCAAATATAATTCTAAACTCAAACATGTCAAATGCCAAAAATTACTCACACATACAAAAATGCAACAATCAAAAAAATTGATAACAACAAAAAGATTAAAATAGATTTAATTCATTCATTGACCCAAAACTGTTGGTTAATTGATTATGCACTATCTGAAATTCTCAAAGTTTTCCTCTATTTCACGATCATAGAGATAATCACCATCCAAAAATTGGGTAAATTATTTCTATGTGAAATAATTTCCCTCTAAATTTTATGAGGTACAACTCCCTCATTTGATAAGAAAATATGTCATTTTCTAAATTTGAAAACTTTAATTTGGGTATGCTTTCAACTAGAAAGTGGGAAAGGCCAAAATACTAGAACTAACCAAGATTTATAAAATGACCACTAAATCTTATTGAGTGAGATATAATTTGTGAGAAGATAATTCAAAACATAAAATAATTGCATTCCAAAAAGCATGATTAGCTTATTAACCAAAGATAATTCTAAAATTGAATAGGTCAAATGCCATAAATTATTTTCACACTCAAACAAAAATGCAACAATCAATGAAATCAATCACAAAACATAGATTATAATAAATTCCATTCATTCATTGACCCAAAATTGTAGGCTCACAAACATACAACCTTTCAAGTTCTAATTATATTCTATCTATTTCCTTTCATAATTTTCCTAGAGAGTTATTTTTTGGTGACATCATAGCTTATATATACAATTCATAAGTGTAACTACTTCTTGAAAGTATTTAAAAGGAGAAGTTGAGATTCCTTAAATTTCTTAGGACTTTAATGTTCTTTAAAAAATCAAACCAATAAAAATAAAAGGTATTACTAATGTGGTGCACTATTAATGTTCCCTTGTGATAACTAAGCATCTTGTGTGGTGATTTTTTCCTTGTATGTTTGAAAGACTTTGCTATAGGAGGCATCTCACTATGTTGAGGAATGATCACATTTTTAGTTCTTAGTTTCCACAAAGCTTTATTTCCTCATGCAAAGTCTAATTTTCTAGAGAATGTCGTTGCATTCCCAAGGAATTGGGATAAAGATAATTTAATACTATTAGACATGCATGACAACTGAGAGGGGGGTGAATTAGTTATACATTAAAACATTAAAACCCTCACTAACCTTCAAAACCTTATTATGCATCAACATGAATGTAAAAAATGAGACATTAACACATTCACAACCGTACATAATAAAACACTAGATTTACATAGAAAACCCTAATCAAGGAAAAACCATGGTGAGGATTAACTCACATATATATGAATAACAACACCAAATATAATAAGCTCATTTTCGAAAGGGCGCGCTGCCCAAAAGAGAAGAATGGCTCACTTCCCAAAGTACTTACTATCTAGAATAGAAGAGAATAGAAGAAGACTATTACAAGGGGGCTCACTACCTCAGAGCAACAAGAAGATCCAGCACAACAACTCTACACCATCTGCAACCTTTGGCTCACTGCCTCTAGCAACTTTAAGTTCACTAAAAATGTAGACACCTATTACTCACTACATAAAGAAGCCTTAGTGTTGATGGTGTTTTCTGCACAGCAACAACTCAGACAGAGATGCAATATTCTATCTCTCTTGAAAGGTAATTTTCAAAAACAAGTGCTAAAAATCACCCCAAGGTCTCTCGGGTGTCAGGTCATGACAATGCATAAACAACTCAGATAATATGTGAAAATGTTGGTAATCACAATCGGACCTTACTACAAGCAAACTATATCTCTCCAATTTATCAGATTTTGCAATATTATGATCTTAAATCCTAAATCTAACCAAATAATAAAGAAACAACAAAAGATGAGGGTGTAAGAGATGTAATGAAATCTAAACTATTTCTAAGATGGACAATGCAAATGATAAATACCTGGAACAGACCAATCTCAAATAACCAATTCCTGCTTAACCCACAATGCAATATCACAAGAAAAGGTGCAATCTTCTAAGGCATACAAATTTTCAAATCATAGACATTCATCCACAATCGAACTAAGCACAAATAAATGTATGGTCCAGGTTGACTTCACCAGCCTACTACAATCAGATAGTTACTGGGAGTATAGACCAGATATTGCTACAAACATTCCAAGCATGAAACCATGAACATTATTCACCAAACTTATCTAGTTCTAAATCTAACATCAAATCTATTATCTTCAAGAAATTTCAAAGGATGGAACAACAGGAACCATGCAAGATAAACTAACACAAAAGAATTCACCAGAAACCACAATGCCTTCAATTGTATTAAATCACCAAAATGTAGCAACAATTCCTCTATTCTATGTTACAACATTTGCTTCAAAGAACTAACTACTATCTCTACTACAGAATGCTCTAGCTCTTTCTTAATCTAGCTTGTCTCTATTATCTGTCTAACCCCTTACAAATGAGGCACAAATGCCATTTATAGAGATCCCCAAAACATGTCGGCCCAACCAAACATTTACAAAATAAAATAGCCAAAACAAGTTGGCCCCAGGAATTTCAAAATAAGGCACACATTAACTGCCGATACATCATCAAGGTCGGCCAAAACACATTCCTCAATGCAGCCTAGATCAACACATGCCCTATAATAATAGGGAAGCACAAATCATGAAGTTGGCATTAATTACCGCCTCCCTTATCCTTGTTCTGATCCAACGATTCATGAACCTTCAAAAAGACCTTATCCAACTCAGCAATAGGTGGCAAGGGTAGGATTTTGAGCCGACATTCAATTGATCCAATTTCTTCCCTTGACCGCTTAACTGTTGTATCCCAATCACCCTTATATACTAAGTACTTATCCACCACAGCCAGATAGGTAGCCGCATCATCCAATTGGTGCCCTGTCACAGAATTTTCAATATCAGGGGCATAGACATCATGCCACCATTCCCTCAATTGCTCTAAGCTCAAGTATTTAGGGGCGATCTTCCTCCTACCAGTCATTACCTCAAAAAAGGTGATGCATCCATCATAAACATTGGTTAAATCACCATCCATCTACTTCCTTTGTTTGTGGATCTTCTTAATGGTTTTATGTCGGATTTGTAGGGCTTCAAACCACTCCCAAGGCTCATTAACCCTAGATGAAGGAAGGATTCCATCAACAACCAGCTGATCCTTACTATACTCCATGATTGCTTTGGTTTTTTGCAATAAGAGATCAGTGTCCTCCTTATCTTGAGATAAAACATAATCTAATAAATCCTTAGCCCTTATTGCATCCTTTCCAATTGAAAGGATCTCCTTTATTGCATCATCTCCCTTAACCTGTACCTCCTTTAACCAATTTACTGTAGCCAGAGTAGAAGCTTTCATCTTTTCTATTTCAGAAATGGTCTCCTTCGGCAAGAAACCAGCAGCAGCAGAGGAGGATGGGTGAAAAGACTACAAAGGCTTCATTAAATCTTCTAAACATTTTCTAAGCCTTTCGTTCTCCTTCTTTAGCTCATGTTTAGACTATTTTTCCTTCCTTAATCTCCCAATTATCACTGCACTGGACCCCTCATATTCTTCAATATCTTGCTCCATAGAAGTAGGCCCAAGATTAATGGTTTGTACATCATAATCCTCCCTGGTGACCTCATCTTTACTTTTACCAGCAGCAGGAGTAGCAATATGAATAACCCTATTACTAGCTTCATCCCTTTCGATCTTTGAAACCACCTTGGCTGCCTTCTTCTTCTTTCCCTTTCCAATCTTGGCCAACATTTCATCCCAGTTGAGAGGAGTGTCCTCAACAATGACTGTTTCCTCCTGATTTCTTTGTCTAGCCAATCCGGAATAGCAGGATCCACCCAGATTTCATCCTTTTTAACCTCGTCATGCTGATCTAACGTCTCATCCTCTTCCTTTTCAGGAGATTGACCACCTTTGTTTTCCAACTCTAGCTCCTCCTCTTGCAGGGATGATGGAGTCTTAACAAGGACATCCTCCTTCTCAGGGGATCTATTATCTTTGCTATTTGTAGGAGAATCCTCATACTGTACCAATGGGGAATTATGCACCTCCACATGTCCTACCTCAAACTCAGCAGCTGCGCCATAAAGTTCTCCATCCTTAAATGGTTCTGCCTCCTCACTGGTCTCATGCTCTTCATGAGTTGTTTGCTCAGGTATATCCAATGAAGGAGAGGTATCCTTCTACTGCTCAATAGTGGATGCCATTGGAAGGGGATCTGCCTTTTGCATAGTCTCCTTAGGAGAGGGAGTTCTTGACCTTCTCGAATAAACCCGAGTTTTCTCTCTTGAGCTCTCCACATCAACCACATGAGGATCCACCTTATCCTTAGAATTTTCCTGATCTTTCTTCTTAGAAGCTCTAGTTGTCCTTGTTCTTTTTGGCTCTAGAGGAATGTCCTCTTTCTCTGCTTTCTCAAGTTCCTCCTCTTCAGAAAACTTACCTATTTTTATAGCATGACTTCTCTTCTTCCCCCTAGGCTTTCTTTTCTTTTCAGGCTCACTCTCCTTAGGGCCTCTGATTTTAATCTTAAAAGGTGAGCTTACCTTAGTTTTTCCTGTAGAATCATCCTCTCCTGACTCCTCCGAGGTAGAATGAGCATTTAGATTTTCCATCAGATTGAAAGTACAAGGTACCTTCTCACTCTCCAATTCCCATACTTTATGTTTCAACCATGACTTGGTAGATTTCAGAATGGGAGCTATCAATTCCTCCAACTCAGTTATTTTCCTTTCTGACTAGTTTATATCTCCAATGGGCATGTCTTTAACTGATTCAAATGCACGATCCTGGACTAAATTTCCATCATCTTCCATTTGATCAGGAATCAACTTGACATTGTACATTCCGATCACATCAGCTGGAAGCCTAGAATATCTTTTCTTTCTCACCTCAAGGTCATCCTTGCTATTCGCCTAGTAGTCCTCTAGATCATCCTTGTGGTGATATTCTTTAGTAGCCTTCTTCTGTGCTTCAAAAGTGATATCAAAGCCTACCCTCTTAGAATGGAAAGAGAAACCATAAGTACTCAACTCCTCCCCTGATGCATGAGCTGATTGGATTGAAGGGAAAACCTCACTTATACCAATTTTCAAGGGAAAATCCCCACCGAACCCTGTCTTGTGCTTCTCTCTTTTAACAACAGCATCGAAATCACATATCTGCCGGGTAACCTCTAGAAGTATGATATGATCGGTAGGATATCTAGGCAATCTGTATGGAGCGGTTGGGCATCCATCAATTCTGATATAGGAGAAGGTAGGGAATTGTATGAACCAATCTCCATATCTTTTAATTAGTTCCTTAGCCCCATCAGAAATTCTCACATGTTCTGCGTTCTGAAGCAACCTAGTAATATGCATAGTAAATGCATCATTTGTTCTTCTATAATTCTGACTCCCTAGGTGCAACTCAGGGTATAGCTCATAGATGACATCTTGCCCAAATGTTCCTTTTGGACTCAATCCCATGTATGGATAAAATATGGCAAGCACATATACCACATAAGATGACATGGTGAATTTCTTAGTCTCCAACACATCTCTCAGCTACCTGTCAATCATTGCACAGAGAATCCCTGCCCAATGATAATTGATACCTTGCTCAATCTTGTTGATGACATGCACCATCCAATTCTCCAACACCCCAACACTCTTCAAGCCAGCTACCCTGCTCAACAATGTGATTGCATCATATATATCTTGTCTGAACTTGACCCTGTGTAACTGCTTAGGCAGCTTGGAGAAATGAGATTTCGGCTTTTCTAACCAGGAATTGATCATGTGCTGGGCTTTGGTAGGATCATCCTCATAGTAAGTCCTCGCCAAGTCCATGCCCAAGGCGCACACACATGGTAAGTCTGACATACCAAATGCCTGGGCAATGGAAACTGGATTAAAGTTTTCTAATGCTCTCCCATCAGTGCTAACAATCCTCTGCATATCAAAGTCATAGTGCCAAACACACTCTAATATCAATTCATAGCATTGAACTGCAGGAGGAAATCTGGCCACATGAGCCAGTCCGAATTTCACCATTCCCTTGGTCAAGACTAATAAATCCCTCTGAGCTAACCTTTCTTTGAACTCTTCA
This sequence comes from Sequoia sempervirens, assembly GCA_007258455.2. Classification (NCBI taxonomy): domain Eukaryota; kingdom Viridiplantae; phylum Streptophyta; class Pinopsida; order Cupressales; family Cupressaceae; genus Sequoia; species Sequoia sempervirens. The sequence continues at coordinate 4,929 of VDFB02177390.1, read as the reverse complement.
TATCTCCAAGCTCCTACATTGGTATCTGAGACCTCTGACCAAACTGAAGCCACCTTACTATCCGGTAATTGACTCTTCACATCCAACCTTATCTTCACAGCATCTGAAACTGAGGATCCCTCTGTATCTCCCTTGGCCTTTCCTGCCGCCACCTTGCTTGATTAAGCCTGCATTCATAAAAGACCCTCATGAGGATCAAATTATCATCCATATTTCAACCAAATGTTAGCCTCGAAACCACATGAAATCATTAAGATAAATCATTAATCATCAATCTTGAAAAACTGAGAAAATGAAGTAATCCGGGAAAATGATGTAATCCAAGAAAATCCAGTCAGGGCAGAATTCAGAGAAATCCGACCCAGACGGACTCCCACTGCCAAGACATCATTTATCAAATAAATCATCAATACGGACAAAAGAGATGCGTAATTATCATGAGATTCATTCATTTAGCAACAAGAAATCATCATCCAACCTTTAATTCATTACTTCAACTTTGAAAATGAAACTCAATCAGAACCAGGCAGAAAACCAGAAAAATCCGGATAGTTCAGATTTCCGCGAACAGCTTGAAATTCTGGGAACTCATCATATTCTGAGGAAATGGAAAAATCCGGGAAAATCTGGGTGCACAGAAATTCCGCGGACACCTCAGAAACCTTACGATCGTTTGATGCGCAGATCATTAATCGAATGACCATATAAACCCCCCTATCCGAATCCAACAAACATGAATTCAAGCCCAATAAGACAAATCTCGGTTGCACATGAATTTAACTCCCAAAAAATCCCAAATGGTAGATCCCTACGGCGAAATAATGATGCCCTAAATTTGACTGCTAAACCTCCCCCATGAGAACTAAAGCAAGCTCAAAATTTAGACACAATCCCTCAAAATATGAAACTAGGGCGCACCAGGGTCTCAAGTGCTGCGAACGAGGTCAAGAGAGATGCAAGACATGAAGATCATGATGACTCCACTAAATTTTAACACCCCTGGGCAACATACCAAAACCCTACCTCCACAAATTCTACCAGATTACGCGCCAACAAGTCAAGGCCCTAGCAGGAACACCTAGTTATAGGGGAGTACGCAACATTCAATTGATAAACAAAGGGATGCAAAATGCAGACGCTAAAACTTGTGGAAAGGTGCGCTCAAACCCTAATTCGATAAATATGTGATCATGAAAATAAATGAGGGCCGACCCGAATAACCACCAATAATAACTTGAAAGATTCAATCAAAGCGCAAAAAAAAGGAGAAGTCAACAACTTACCATGGATCAACTTCTGAATGAACCTTGAGCCCAAGGAAGTCGCTGCGAATTAAGGAGCCCTAGCGATGAAAATATCAACACAAACATCCAAGCAATCCACACGCGAACAGACCAAATCCAACGACCAAGGCTCAAAAAGAACAAACTCAAGTGCTAGAGGAGATAGAAAATGGACAAACAGATCATGAAGGGCACTAAAAGCCTTTAAATCCACTCACAATCGTGCCAGAGAGGACGTACCTCAAGCATTAATGGCTGATAAGACATATCGAAGAAATCCAGAAACCCGAGTTCAAAGCGGAATTCCAGAAAAATCCAAGCCAGCCAGACTATCCTAGTGAGCATAAATTTTGCAGACGACGCACCCCTCTGGGACTCTGATGAAGTCCGGGAAAATCCGCGTGACCCAGAAAATCCCGGATTCAACCAGAAACCCATATTTCAGAAAATTCAACATTGATAGAAGATGGACCAGGACCCAAAAAAATTCGGGTGAGCCAGAAAATCTCGGACCCAAGGCAAAACCCAGACTTCCATTAAAAACCAAGTTTGATCAATTCAACCTTCAGGGTAAGACTAAGGCAAGCAAGATCAACATCCGAAGACCTTAAAAGGACAAATCCAATAAAAACCAAAGGTCTAAGAGACATCCGAAATCAGAAAACAGAGGGTCCCCACTTCGAGTGAGGTGTGTGTGCAAAACTGCACAACATAGGAATTTAATCTCACACTCATATCACCACACTTGATCACATTCGTATCATACTTGACATCTACCCCATCTCCAACAATTTAACTTTCTTATATATCCTCTACGACCTCAAACAATCTTGTCTAGGGTGGCCTCAATGAAACGTATGCACCTCAAATGTGCAACTAAAAAATAGGTTGGAAACAAACACTTTCATGGTGGAAAGAAGTGAAGGTGGACCACACTAAGGGTTAACCAAGACCCAAATCTACACCAACATGCTTCACCAAACTTCCACAAACCACAAAGCACATCTACAAGTAACACTAACATGCCAAGTCAGCTAAACCTATATTAATGCTACCAAACAATAAATTCATTATTCTATAGGTTTGGAAACATCCTTTGGACCACATAGAAAAATCACACAACATCCCATAATATTGTAACACCATCAAAATATTCAGCAACATTTTTGCAACCACCTGCAACTAAGAATACTATCATCCTATGCAACCAACAACACTACCACAAGCATACAACTCACTAGCCAACCTTGTGGAACAACTAAATACTCAAATATCTAGGGGAAGGTAGGTACATACAATATTATCACATTCCCAAATCTACAAGGCAAGAAACCTCAACACGGAGAAATGTGGAGCAATTATATTTCTCCTAGACAACCTTCTTCATGTGGGAAACACACTGTCAGACACATCTTCCACTGTCGTACAATCCAAAACCTAAAACTATGTATATAACACCTATGATCAACTCATCCAAACTACACAAGCACATCTTTCACCATGAAGAAATGTAGAGAAAAATGCAAAACACAACTCTATCACCTTGTACACTCGCTTATTCAAATTTTCTCAAAATCACTTGGAAACCAAGTGAATCAGCTACATCAACAACATCACAAACACCTCATAAATAACACTCTATAGATTGCAACAATCTCCCCATTTGCAACACCAACAATCTCTCCATCTACAACACCTGCTCAAAACCATACTAGAGGTTGACATAAGTTGACATCAATGACAACATTGAGGACAACATAGTACAACACTCTCCCTGTTGACATCAATGACAACACAAATCTCCAACAATCTCCCTCTTTGTCAATAATGGAAACACCAGCTTTGAAAAGACATCAGCAACAAAATCCACCTTGCAATGGCAACACCATATCTCAAAAGCAACCCTATATCAAGCAGTACTCCCCCTTACTTGGACATTTCTTAAATTTCATACTTCTTCATTTCTCCCCTTTCTTCTTCTATTTTTTAGGATTTTTCAGGATTCTCCAGCATCAATTATTTCCTTGTGTTTTTTAGACTACACTCTCTCCCTTTGACATTAATGGCAAAGGGAAACACTTGCATATACCACTTCAGGCAATACCTGCAAGCAACTCTTTCTCACTTACTTTCTCTCCACAGCTCTTTCTTCACTACTATCTCCCCCTTAGGGGTACAAGATATGCTCCCCTGACTACACCAACCAAAGACACCACTACCTACTCCCCCTGAGAGGTAGCCTTCATCAATCCAAGACCAAGAATGTATCTTGAATAGCTCACTTGGAAAAATGCACCAACTTGCATCTAGTTAAAAAGGAGAGGCAATAACTCCTAGATTATGCTAGAGATACTTCAATGTATCTTTTGGAAGACCCTTTGTGAAAATGTCTACTATTTGATCCTTTGTAGGCACATACTCCAAATTCACCTAATTCTCTACAACATTCTCTCTTAGAAATTGATACTAGATAGAGATATGCTTTGATCTTGAATGCATTACTAGATTTTTGAAATTTTTATAGCACTTGTATTATCACATGGTATAGGAATAGGTTCATCATATGGTACTTTGATATCCTTCAATGTTTGTTTCATCCATAATTTAAGCTTGCTTATCCAAGAGACCAATCTACTTACAAGAAATAAAGCACTTCCACTTGTACTTTTGTCATTTGTACAACCTACCCAATTTGCATCTGTGTAAGCACTCAAAGAGAAATCAATATCCCTAGAATACCATAGACCAAATTCTAGAGTTCCTTTCAAGTATTTGAATATTTTTTTAACTATTACCACATGTGATTCTCTAGGATCTTCTTGAAATATTGCCACAAGACATACAACATGTGATGCAGCCAAGGTCGGAGGATCCAATTAAGGACTATCCAACCTTGTAGCCTAGACTACCAACTCTATGATCACACAGATATGCAACAGAAATTAACAGCTAATCCACAGAAAGATAAAAGACATTCAAGAACACCAGACACAAGATATATCCTGGGAAAACCCTAATAGGGAAAAACCTAGCCTTCAAAGATCATCCAATTTATATTATAATCTCAAAACACATTACACATGCCTCTTAGGCTTTATAGATTCTAGGTCGTATCCCAGAGATTACAAATAATTCATACAAAAATTTTCCATTGACTTATTTTCCTACTCCATACTCTCTCTGCTCTGAGATTCTTTTGGATCAGAATACTTCATCACCATGCTTCATACTCCACACTATCTAGCACCTTGTCAATCTACCTCCTTATGTCCTTCGTAACAAATCCTCTATTTTCTATTTACATCATCCACGAATCATTTAACTCTCAACATGTCAACCCAATTACAACAGCTAGTAAAATAATGTGTCAACTCAAATGGGTCGGCCACAACCAAGTCATGACCCAAAACAACATCCTCGATCATGAAAACACCTTCTAAATTATTCCTCAAAGATCCACAACATGCCACAATTCCCTGTCGACCAACAACAAGGTAAACATGACCTCACAAAATAAAATTGTAGCTCATAGAAAAACACACAAGAGAGTTAATGCAATTCAAAAGCAATTAAAAAAATCTACAAAGCTAAGTAATCGAGTACAAAGGAAAGCTAATAAGAAAACATCCATAATTTACCAAACACA
>VDFB02177389.1:0-29608 GCA_007258455.2 Sequoia sempervirens | reverse complement strand
CATCTCCAAACTTAGTTTATTTTTTACAATTTTCAACTTTTGAAATTCCCCTCTACCATTCACCATTTTTCAAGCATCTTTCGTCATAGGTTCTTCTATGCAACTTTTGAAGCTTAGATTCTGACACCTGGTACTAGCCATCCTCCATTGATGACCTAGGAGGTCCCTACTTTTCTCTTGAAAAAGTGAAATAGACCCACTAGAGAAAAACTAACTTTTTTATGATTCTTATTCGACTAGTGTGATTGTGACGAAAGATTAACCAATCAAAATCATTTTGAGCCATTTTTGGGAAGATCCTATTTTTAGGGTTTTTCTAAAAATAGGGGCCAGAAACCCTAATTTCAAAACTTTCAAAATTTTGCAAGTATCCTCTAAACAATAAACAAAGAAAAACCCCATGATCTGTTTGTTGTTCAAAGATTTCTAAAAATAAACAATTGCTATTTTCAAAGACTTTGACTTTTGACGACAATTTTACAAGATTTTGACCATTTTTATCAAAATGCCTTAATGAAGCAAAATTTTTATTTTGGATACAACAAGGTGTAGGAAGCTCTACAATTGATTATGGTTAATTTGAAATGGGGTAGATGGTCTATTGTAAACATTGCAAAGGAAAAAAACACTGAACAAAAAATTCGTAATGATGATTGTTGGTCAATTGTGAGGTAAGAAATTGTTGATTTTTAATAACTTGCTGATTTAATATATATATATAATTTGATTGCTAATTTTATTAGTAAATTTATGGTTCTAATTTTCTAACTTGTTTTTTCAATTTTTTGTTTGCAAATATATTTTCTCCTTCATCTCACCTATTGTAGATGTCACTAGATATGTTGATACAGACTCTCCTAGTCTTGAAGAGATTTATGAGACATTTGACAACATGCTTGGAAAAATAATGCAAAGAATTTGTAATAGGGATCCTGCTTTGGGATTATATGAGCAACATATTATGCCCATTGTCATGTAGAGGTGGAACACTATGAACATCACGATTCTTATAGCAGCCTTTGCTTTACATCCCAAATGGTGTGCACCAAAGGCTGATAGGTTGCCTCCTTGTGATGATGAAGAGGTGAAAGAAGGGTTAATGAAGGCCCTTCGAAAGATGTATTCAATTGAGAAGTCAAGTTTACTTCACACAATGTGGCTTGTCTTTACTAATCTTCATGGTCCAATATTCAACAAACTAGAGACAAAGAGATAGAGCTACATTAGCCAAAATTGATCCTATTGGATGATGAGCATGGCACTGCAAGGATACACCAAAGTTGAGGACGCTCACTATTCGCCTCCTTTCACAGGTTGCTAGCTCACCTACTGTAAAGAGGAATTGGTCCATAAACAGCTTCATTCACTCTATCAAGAGGAATAAGGTGACCTCTAGACGAGCAAAGAAGTTGGTGCACACGCATAGTGCTTTGTGACTCCAGGATTGACATACTTCAAAGCATAGACAAACTCCAACTTTATGGTGGGATGTTGATCCCAAAGACACCACCCAGATTGATGAGGAGACACAAGGGGATTGTTTGGAGTTCCATTACATCAGGTAGTCCCTCATAGTGGCAATGACTCACTCTAACTCAAATTTCAATGCAATGTTGGCAAATGCCAATTAGAGATTGCCTCATACTTTCTATCACTATGTTTTTGTGACTTTGTCATTTTGACATTTGTAGTTCAAATTTGTAGCCTTTGGGCATTTTGTTGTATTAGTATTCTTTAATTTTATATCATATGCACATTAACAAAAAAAATTGTGGAAGTTGTCTAATTTTAAGTTTTGACATTTTGATTAAATATTTATATTAATTTCTTCGACTCTCGTGAACTCCATTGTTGTGTATTAAGGACCCAGTGATTGGTTACACTCAACCTAAAGGAAAGCAGTTCAATGTTGGCCTTAACCCCTAAATAAGGGCCTTTAAACCAAATCATGGTATCTCTTGCCCAATGTATATGTCAATATGATGAACGGCTTATCATTGTTATCAATGTTATCATATGAATATTTCAAATTTCCCTATATTTTTTATATAGCCATCCCCTTTGCCATCCCCTATTGTCCCCAAAAAAGACCTCAAAAAAATTGTCTAGGAAACATGTCCCCCTATTGCCTGTCATCCTATCAGAACCCTGGTGGTTCTCTGATTCAAACCCTAATTGTCTTTTGAAGGTTTTTGCAAGTTTTCAATTTTTTTGTGTTTTTGGAGTTTTTCACAGACAAAATGAAATTTGCGATTTCTCTAGAAATTGATGAAAAATTCATAAAAAATTCATATGAGTTTAAAATGCATAGAGATTGTCCAGAATGGATAGGCGTTTCTTTATTTCAACTTTTCCAGTTCATACAATATTGAAATCTGAACATACAATGAAAAATACATGGAATTTATTGAGAAAAACCTGGTTTTCTGTAAGTGGCGGCTGCAGCAATAAATGAGATGGTACGGCCAATGAAAGAATAATCTCTGGCTCGATAAACAATGCACACCCTCAGTAAATCATGGCGCCCAATGTCCAGACACCAGAAACAGATGAAGGAAGGCGTTTCCTCAAAGAATGTAAAAGTACGGCCTGAAAGTACAGAAGTACGGCCTGCTGCAGCAAGTGAGAAAAAGTACGGCCTCCTTGGGATTTGTGCCAGATCACTGAAACTAGTCTCTGCTCAAGTCGCCTCTGTCTGCTGATGATTTCCCCTGAAAACCTCTGCCAAAATGGATGTAAAGCACAATCTGTGATCTCTGTGTGAAATCACCAAGTGCAAGCTTCAGCTGGTATTCCACAGCCTCAGTCTGCCTAATCTCTGAAGAGTTTTCGTTCTCCAGAAACGATCGTCTGCCAGAAACCCTAGGGTTTGCAAACTCCAATGCTCAGAGCAAAAATCAAGACAAAATTGAATAATAACATCATAGTTCGATTTTGCCTGTGAAAGGAATATATTGCTCCTTGAGAAAATTCGACCTAAACTCCATTTTAATAAATCATTTAAATTAATGATTTAATTTGCACTTTTGACTTAGGAAAAATAATTAATCATTGGCGTCCCCTTTTTAATGAATATAAATACTCATTAAGTCACCTTTTAATAATATATTATAAAGTACGATTAAATACTTTATAATTAAGCCAAATAATTAAATATTTAAATATTTCAATAAAGTGACTTTATTATAAAGTCAAATTATTAAATATTTAATAACTCATTAAATACTCCTTATTTCTCCGTCAAATCAATCAACTGCGGAACTGGGTCGAATCTGAGCTGAATAATTGCACCAGGTGCCCTGCCCGAAATAGCAGCTTCCGCCTGACCTAACTTTCTAAAAATAGAAAGTTCTCTGAAAAAGCTCTCTGGAAGATTCTGCGAAGGCCCAACCTGACACACTGCAACTGGAGCTATCAAACACTGAGCAACTGCCAAAAATGATCCTCTGAACACTCCTGTCAGCCTACGAGGATCGAATGATAGGCTAACTCGGCTACCAAATGGCCGAATTAGATGGGACATGATGCACCGCTTCAAATTGCTTGTCCTCGGGCAATTCAACTCGATGTCAGAAAATCTCCTCCTCGACTCCCATGTAGCATCCTTTAACCGGGCAAATCTTCCACTTGACTAAATATTCCTCGGGACACATTCGGAAGGGTGTCTCTCTTCTCATATCAATGATGGCCTCTGTGTACTAATATCGGGCTTCCCTTCATCATCAAGGGGTGGCAAACCGAGAGGGTATAAATATGCTGACCCAATGCCTTTTCTGCAGAAACGGAAACATTATGGACCTTTGCTATCACCGGTAAGTCCAACTCATAAGCAACCTCGCCTCTAATTGGCCCCGACAACACGAAATGGACTATAATAGCCAGGTTTTAGTTTCTCGGCCCCCACTCTTTCGCGAGAGTAGACTGACGATACGCTGCAACATGAGGTACACCATATCACCCACTCTCAAAATCCACATTAACTTCGACAAGATATCGGGCGAGGCCGATTCCTCAGGCTCATTGATATTGTCTCTTGAGACTCAAGATGTCTCGCTGGCCGACTTCAGATCATATCCCTCGCGACTTCCTGCGACTTCCGCTATCGCCAAAATCAAACTAAGATTAGCCATACCCATATACAGTTGAAGGAAGGGGTCATTCAGACAACACATATGGTGAGTCGAAGTTATAACAATACTGCATGCAACGACTACCTAAGCTTCTCTCAATACCAGCTATATAATTGCGCAAATAACCTTCCACCCATTTATTGACAATCTCTGTCTGTCCATCGGTCTGCGGATGGTAGCTAGTACTCGATGTCAGCTCGGTTCCACAAAGCCTGAACAACTCCTGCCAAAAGTTGCTCATGAACCGGCTGTCTCTATCGCTGACTATCGTCCGAGGCAATCCATGCAACCGGAAAACCTCTCTGAAGAACAACTCTGCAGTCTGCGATGCTGTGAAAGTAGTCGTAATCGGGAAAAAATGGGCGTATTTAGTCAACCGATCGACCACTACATAGATACAATCTTTACCCTGGGCTTTCGGCAAACCCGTGATAAAGTCCATAGATAAACACTCCCACTTCCTGTCAGGTATCGGAAGTGGCTGGAGTAATCCAGCAGGATAAGTGTGCTCCTGCTTGTTCTGTTGGCACACAGAACACTCACGGACATACTGCAAAACATCAGTTTTCAGCCCTTTCCAAGTAAACCGTTCCCGAACCATTTTGTAAGTCTTGTAGTATCCAGGATGGCCCGCCATAGGAAGGTCGTGAAAGGCTCTCAAAACTGTAGTCCGTACCTCAGAGTCAGGAACCAAAAGAATCCGCCCCTTGTAAATGATCAAGTCATCTACAACAGTATACCTGTCGTCCTGCTCTGTCCTGTCAATGATGCTAGAAGCCCATGGGTTCTTAGCATACTCAGCAATAATCCGATGCCTCCAATCCTCTGTGATCTGTGCTAAGGCATTCAACTGGGGTCTGCGAGACAAGGCGTCAGCTACTATATTCTGCTTCCCCTTAATGAAAGTAATATCGAAGTCATATGACTGCAGTTTACTGACCCATTTTTGCTGCCTCTCATTCAAGTCTCGCTGTCCAAGGAAATGTTTTAGGCTGTTATGATCTGTGCGAACACTGAATTTGCTGCCTACCAGGTACTGCCTAAACTTAGCCAATGCATGCATAATGGCTAACATCTCCTTGTCATAAATACTATAAAATCTCTCAGGACCCCTGAGTTTCCTGCTCTCAAATGCAATCGGATGTCGCTCCTGCATCAAAACGGCACCAATGCCCTCCCCTGAAGCATCACAGAACAAATCAAATGACTTCGTAAAGTCAGGCAATGCTAGCACCGGACATGAAGTCATGATCACCTTAAACCTGTCAAAGCACTCCTGCGCCTGTGGTGACCAAGTAAAAGCCCCCTTCTTCGTCAAGTCAGTAAGGGGTGCGGCGTGACGTGAGAACCCGCTAACAAATCTCCTATAGAATGCACACAACCCAATGAAGCCTCTGAGCTGCGTAAGGTTCTCAGGTACCGGCCAGTCAACAATAGCTCGGACCTTTTCAGGGTCCATACTCACTCCCTTGGCACTGATGATGTGCCCTAGATATAATAACTCCTCCATGCCAAGCTCGCACTTGGATTCCTTAGCATAGAAAGACTCGTCTGCTAAGATACCCAAGACTGTATCCAAATGAGCCAGATGCTCATCCCATGACCTGCTATAAACCAAAATGTCGTCGAAGAAGACTAATACAAATCTCCTCAACTGAGCACTGAAAACCCTGTTCATAGTCGCCTGAAAGGTGGCAGGTGCATTGGTTAACCCGAAGGGCATAACCAAGAACTCGAAGTGACCGCAATGACACCGGAAAGCGGTTTTCTCAATATCCTGCTCCCTCATCTGAATCTGATGGTACCCTGATCTCAAATCAATCTTCGTAAAGAAGACTGCACCATGCAACTCATCTATCAGCTCATCAATGCGCGGAATGGGGTACCTGTTCTTGATGGTTCTTTTGTTGAGCTGCCTGTAATCGATGCACATCCGAAGTGATCCATCCTTCTTCTTCACCAAAACAACCAATGAAGCAAAAGGGGATTTGCTAGGTCTGATATGACCCATAGCCAACAACTCATTAATAGTCTTCTCTATCTCATCCTTGAGTCGTTTCGGATGTCGGTAGGGAGTGATCATCACGGGCTTGGCGCCCTCCTCCAACTCAATAATGTGCTCCGTACCCCTGTGTAAAATGGCTTGCAAATTTTTCTCTAGATTTCCTGTTTTGGCCCCTTGAAATTGTGTCTAACACCTGATTATGTGAGCAGTTAAAATGCTGTTATAGTTGCTGATTGTTGTTTGGTTTGAAGAGAGCCCGTGTATATGCTGTCAATTTGCTGTTTCATGAATTCTACTATTGCTGTGAGGAGTCTTGCTAGCCTTTGATCTGATTTTTCTGTTTTGTTCCTTTTGGAATATTGTCAACATTTATTTTACAGGCACTATGTGCTGGTAGAGTTTTGACTCGGGTTTCCCCTGTGTGATTGCTTGGTTTACGATAGTGCTTGTCACCAAATGATATCATTTCATATAGACATAATCCATTCAAAATTAGCATACAAGAGAACTGGCAGAATTTGTTATTTCATGATCTCAGATGTATTCCAAACAGTGAATCTACATCTTGACAGTAAACAGAACAACCTTCATATTTGACCTGACAACGTATTCTTATTTTTTCCTACGCTTGATTGGGACTGTTACAGGACTGGGATAGATGAAATGAATGGAACACCACCTAGATTAGGAGTGCAGTCTCAACCAGATTATGACAGCAGCTGATAACAGTCATTGCACAATACTGGGCATAATATTATTCTGAACAGTTAACTCTACAAACAACAATGTTGAACCTGTTATTTCAGCAATAGTATCTCAGAAATCTACCATGTTGTAACAGCCATATGCAACCCTAATATACTGGTATTACAACTTACAACACAGCAGTAGTTTATACCCTCATTTCCAGACAACATCGACTTGCAAACACATTAACAGGTGGCTGGCAAGTATAACGAATTCCTTCCAGCTTAGGGAGACCTAAACAAGCCAGGAATATCCAAAGGGATGCAAGGAATTACACAGAAGCGAGTATTTGCCTGACAACAAGGGACTCTTGAAAAAGATGACCAAAACACAACCCAGATACAGCAATGATATAATTTAGAAGGCGGAATACCACTCACAAAATGCTCCAGCACTGTAGAAGATGTTTTATGAGGCCGCCATGAAGTCGTTCCAGTCTGGCAAGGTTGCTTGAATTCGCTAGGACGCCCAGCACGCACTGTATTCCCGTTTCAACTTAAACCCACCACGAGTTATGCTCTCACAGTCACGTTTTTGGTCAGGAGATGTTGCTGAAGGCGTTTCTTACTGAGACAGATCCGCGCCCACCTTAGACTGCCCAGATTTCTTTGAAACGTGATTGAGTTGAAGGTATTTTGCTGATATGAATGGTGGTCCAAAACGTTGAACAAGCCACGACCCCAGGAGCAAAGGAGGATCATGAACTCCTATCCCGAAATGCCCGAAAACCTCACAGAAACCAGTCCGCGAAAATCTGAAATAAAGCCATTTTCTGTTTCGCACTTTCCAGACTTTACCCCGCCAAAGATACTCGCTTTGAATGCTGGCTAGGACTGATCTCTCACAGTCGAAGCAAGCTCTTAGGGTTCCAACCCCGCGTCCAAGGAGATGCGTTCAAAATATTCAGTCAAAAGGTTCAAAAGTGAAAAAGGTGCGAATGAATTCTTTTGCTACTCTTTTGTATCCTTTTTCTTCATCCTCAAAAGGCCCGATAAAAGCAACAATTTATTTCATTGGCTCCCACAAAACAAAATAAGTGACTTTTGTATAGTCTTAGATAAATATTTCCATAGAGCCCCTTTATAAAATTTTCATGAAGTCACTTTGCCCAAAAACAAATTAATTAATTATTTAATATCACCTCAAGAAAATAATCTTTGAAACTTAGGCAATAATTGAATAATTAAATAATTGACTCCCTAATTTCAACAATTTCCTCCGAGAGAAAAAAGGCAATGAGGCATCAAAGCGGCTATGCGAAAGGGGACATTACAGTCCTCCCTTCCCGAAATTGCTTGTCCCCAAGCAATTGCAAACTCGGGTGCTGAAGAATCTGCTCATTTTCCCATGTGGCATCCTCGGCTGGCAAATCTTTCCACCTCACCAAATACTCTTTTACCACCCTGTTCCTCAACCTCCTCTCTCGAGTATCAACAACCTCCTCAGGGACGAGGACCAAATGTCCCTCATCATCCAACGGTGGGAGCTCTGAAGAAGAAGTAACCTGCTGTCCTAGTGCCCTTTTAAGGCACGAAACATGGAATACATTATGAATCTTGCTGCTCTCTGGCAGCTCCAGCTCGTATGCTACCTCTCCTACCCTCCTGATAATCCTGTAGGGTCCGTAGAATCTGGGCTTGAGCTTCTCGGCTCCGCTCTTCTTGAGAGAAGACTGTCTATACGGTTGCAAGCGAAGGTATACCAAATCACCAACCTCGAAACTACGTTCAATCCTGTGTCTATCAGCATATGTCTTTTGCTGATTTTGTGCCACCTGTAGGTTATCCTTGAGTGCCCTCAAGATATCCTGACTCTCCTGAACCCAATCCTTGGCTTTGGGAGCCCTGCTCTCACCAAAAGCCATCTCCGTAAATGAAGGTGCATCATAACCGTACAAGGCTCTGAAAGGAATCATCCCAATGGACATATGATGAGTGGTATTATAACAGTACTCCCCCAAGTGCAACCACTTAATCCACGCCCGCTGCTGTCCTGCAATGTAGTTGCGCAAGTACCCCTCAATCCATTTGTTTACAATTTCTGTTTGTCCATCAGTCTGAGGGTGATAACTCGTGCTCGGAGTCAACTCAGTACCTGCCAACCTAAACAACTCCTGCCAAAATGCACTCATGAATCTACTATCCCTGTCACTGACTATGTTCCGGGGTAGCCCATGCAATCTAAAGATCTCCCTGAAAAATAACTCCGCCACCTGTGGTGCCCTGTACTCAGTCGGAATAGCAAAGAAGTGAGCGTACTTCGTCAACCGATCTACCACCACATAAATACTATCTCTCCCATGTACCTTAGGTAGACCTGTAATGAAATCCATAGAAATGCTCTCCCATTTCTGCTCGGGGATAGGCAATGGCTGAAGTAATCCTGCTGGATGTGTATGCTCTGACTTGTTCTGCTGACAAGTCACACACTCCCTAACGTGTTTCAATACGTCATCTTTGAGGCCCTTCCATGTGAACCTCTCTCTGACCTGTCTGTAAGTTTTGAAATAGCCCTGATGGCCTGCTAAGGGGGTGTCATGAGAGGCCTGCAATATTTTCTCCTTCAGTCTAGACTCTGGCACCAAGTAGATCCTATCCTTGTAGTAGATCACATCATCCACTACTCTGTACCTGTCATCCTGAGTCAACCCATCCAACAATTCACAAGCAAACTTATTCTTGGAGTACTCTACCAACAAGAGGGATTTCCAATCTGCGGAAATCTCTGAAAGTGAGCAAGCTGAAGGTCTCCTAGAGAGGGCATCTGCCACAACATTCTTCTTTCCCTTCACGTACTCTATATCAAAATCATAGGCCTGAATCCTGCTAACCCACTTCTGCTGCCTCTCATTCAAATCCTTCTGCTCCAAGAAGTATCTGAGACTGTTGTGGTCGGTCCTCACCACAAACTTCCCTCCAACTAAGTACTGTCTGAATTTCGCCAAGGCATGCATAATGGCGAGCATCTCCTTATCATAGATGGAGTATAGTCGCTCTGGTCCCCTCAACTTACGGCTCTCAAAAGCTATGGGGTGTCTGTTTTGCATCAACACTGCTCCTATACCCTCACCTGACGCATCACACTCCAAAACAAACGGCTGTGTGAAATCTGGAAGCGCCAATACTGGACAACTACTCATCACCTCCTTGAGCTTATCAAAAGCTCGTTGAGCCTCCTCTGACCAACTGAATGCACCTTTCTTTGTCAAATCTGTCAAAGGTGCGCCCAACTGTGAAAATCCCCTCACAAACCGCCTATAGTAACTGCACAATCCAAAGAAGCCTCGCAACTCTGTGAGTGTCCTAGGTGGTGGCCAATCAAGTATCGCCCGTATCTTCTCCTGATGGACCTGTACTCCCTCTGCACTGATAACATGCCCCAAATATAATATCTCTCTAAGGCCAAATTCGCATTTTGAAGCCTTAGCGTAGAGTGACTGCTCCTCCATAATACTCAAGACCTCGTCAAGATGTCTCAAGTGCTCCTCCCAAGTCCGACTGTAAATGAGCAAGTCATCAAAGAACACCAATAAGAATTTACGCAACTGCTTATTGAATATATGATTCATGCAGGACTGAAATGTGGCAGGTGCATTTGTCAAACCAAATGGCATGACCAAGAACTCATAGTGCCCATAATGACATCGAAATGCTGTTTTGTGTATGTCCTGGTCTCTGACCCTTATCTGATGATACCCTGAACGAAGATCAATCTTCGAAAAATACACTGCCCCATGAAGCTCATCCAACAACTCATCTATCCTAGGTATAGGGTACCTGTTCTTGATGGTTTTCTTATTAAGAGCTCGGTAATCAATGCACATCCGCATGGTCCCATCCTTCTTCTTCACCAAGACCACAGAAGAAGCGAATGGACTGGAGCTCGGTCTAATGTGTCCCATCTCAAGCAATTCTTTGATTGCTTTCTCGATCTCATCCTTGAATTTCTTAGGATGACGATAGGGGGTAGTTATCACTGGTTTGGCCCCCTCCTCTAGCTCAATGGTATGCTCAAAACCACGATCAGGTGGCCTCCCTGGAGGTATCTCTCCAAAAACCCTGTCATGTTTGCCCAATAGCTCCTGAATGTCAACATGATATGGCTGCCCTGAATCTGACGACTCTTTGGTGGTGATCAAACACTCTGCTGCCCAAGCTATGTCATCATGCCGGAAAATGCTCTCCATGCGTCTAGCAGACACAACCTTGGCTGATCCATTAGTCATGCCTCTAAGCACCACACGCTGTCCCTCTGCTGTCCTGAACTTGAGTTCCATGGTCTGAAAGTTCTGAGAATATTTCCCTAATGAGTGTAACCACTGAATCCCAAGTATAGCATGAGTGTCACCCAAATCCACCACATAGAAGTCATCTGTAGCTGTGTAATTGCCCAAAGTAATAGGCAACTGTGAAATCCTCCGAGTGCATCTCAATTTATAGCCATCTGCCACCATCACATTAAATCCCTCAAAGTCCTCAGCGGGTAGCATATGTTTCTCAACTAGGGCTGCATCAATGAAGTTGTGGGTTGCCCCACTATCAATCAACACACATATGCGATGTCCCTGTAAAACTCCTCTAACTCTAAAAGAGTTGAACCTAGGAGTCCCCGATAAGGTAGCAATGATACCATTCTTACCCTCTCCCTGAGGCTGCTCCTCATCTGAACTGCTGTCATCACTATCCTGAGAAGGCTCTTCATCACTACTATCATCCTCCGACACAACCTCAATAAGGTGAGCTTTGCCTTTCCCTAGGCAACGGTGTCCTGGCTCCCAACGTTCCTTGCAATGATAACAAATTCCCTTAATTCTGCATTCCTTGCGATACTCCTCATCAGGATCACCTTTCTTGTTTCCCTTTTTCTGAAAAGGCTTCTTGCCTTTGTTCTTCTGAGGAATAAAAGGTTTAGAAGAGGATTTGTTGTCAGGAGTGGAGAACTCCATGTCTCTCGCCCTAGTGATCGCATCCTGTAGTGAATCGGATTTGAAAGCCTTAATCCAACCCCGAAGTGGTTCGGATAGACCCTCAATAAAGAGCATAACCAACCTCTGCTCTGAAATATCTGTCACCATAACTGCCAATCGCTGAAACTCTGAGATATAGGTGTCTACTGATCCGCTCTGTTTAAGCTGTGCTAACTCTCGGAAATGAAGCTCTGGATCCCTCTGATCAAATCTGTCCATAATCTTTTGTGTGAACTCCAAATAGGAGGTGACATTGGCATGCCCTAAAGTGACAAGCCCATGATACCACCACTCGTGTGCCTCACCATCCAAGTGTAGCGTAGCGTACTTAATAGCCTCTATCTCCAACATGGGGTTCAAATGGAAATAAGTGTCCAATTTCTGTACCCACGCTCTAGCTGTGCATTTACTAGACCCGTCAAAGGAAGGAATCGTTAGTTTTCCAACCTTACGCTGTAGGTCTTGGTTTTGCTGCCCTCTATTGTTGTTTCTGGGTCTATTTCGATACTTGATGGTGCAAAAATCAGCCAATGACATGGCAGCATGAAATTCATCTCCCAACGATTGATATTCTCTCAGATAATCTGTGAATCCCTCTCCTTGTGCTTGCTGCTCTTGATTTCCAGCAGGCTGTCCTCCCAAGAATTGAGGCATGAGAGGCCTCGGAGTCACCCTACTAGCTGTCCTAGTATGGTTATGAGCTGGTATATTGGTGTTGCTAGCCTCAACATTGTTATCATGACCGTTTGTCCCATTGTTACCATTATTCCTTTCACCCAAGAGCTGAGTTAGGAGCTGAGCTATCTGTTGTTGACCTCTAGCTAGGTCATTAAGAATCTGTTGAGTGCTGCCCTCGGGTATGTCACGCCTATCACCCATAATATCCTCTCCAGATGATGAGTCAGTGTCAAAAGGACCAACACCTCTCCTCCTTTCTCTTCTGTATGTTATAAACTCACGGTTATCGGGATTCATAACATCCCACTACCACACAGGCAGGCAGGAAACAAGCTCTGATACCACTGTAAAATGGCTTGCAAATTTTTCTCTAGATTTCCTGTTTTGGCCCCTTGAAATTGTGTCTAACACCTGATTATGTGAGCAGTTAAAATGCTGTTATAGTTGCTGATTGTTGTTTGGTTTGAAGAGAGCCCGTGTATATGCTGTCAATTTGCTGTTTCATGAATTCTGCTATTGCTGTGAGGAGTCTTGCTAGCCTTTGATCTGATTTTTCTGTTTTGTTCCTTTTGGAATATTGTCAACATTTATTTTACAGGCACTATGTGCTGGTAGAGTTTTGACTCGGGTTTCCCCTGTGTGATTGCTTGGTTTACGATAGTGCTTGTCACCAAATGATATCATTTCATATAGACATAATCCATTCAAAATTAGCATACAAGAGAACTGGCAGAATTTGTTATTTCATGATCTCAGATGTATTCCAAACAGTGAATCTACATCTTGACAGTAAACAGAACAACCTTCATATTTGACCTGACAACGTATTCTTATTTTTTCCTACGCTTGATTGGGACTGTTACAGGACTGGGATAGATGAAATGAATGGAACACCACCTAGATTAGGAGTGCAGTCTCAACCAGATTATGACAGCAGCTGATAACAGTCATTGCACAATACTGGGCATAATATTATTCTGAACAGTTAACTCTACAAACAACAATGTTGAACCTGTTATTTCAGCAATAGTATCTCAGAAATCTACCATGTTGTAACAGCCATATGCAACCCTAATATACTGGTATTACAACTTACAACACAGCAGTAGTTTATACCCTCATTTCCAGACAACATCGACTTGCAAACACATTAACAGGTGGCTGGCAAGTATAACGAATTCCTTCCAGCTTAGGGAGACCTAAACAAGCCAGGAATATCCAAAGGGATGCAAGGAATTACACAGAAGCGAGTATTTGCCTGACAACAAGGGACTCTTGAAAAAGATGACCAAAACACAACCCAGATACAGCAATGATATAATTTAGAAGGCGGAATACCACTCACAAAATGCTCCAGCACTGTAGAAGATGTTTTATGAGGCCGCCATGAAGTCGTTCCAGTCTGGCAAGGTTGCTTGAATTCGCTAGGACGCCCAGCACGCACTGTATTCCCGTTTCAACTTAAACCCACCACGAGTTAAGGCGCTCCTCACCACGCTTTGGTCGAGGATGCTATTGGTTGGCGCTTCTACCCAGATGATCCACGCTTCACTCCAGAGATCTCCGGGATTTTGAAATTGATTGAGCTGAAGGTATTTTATAAGGAATGGTGGTCCAAAACGTTGAACAAGCCACGACCCCAGGAGCAAAGGAGGATCATGAACTCCTATCCCGAAATGCCCGAAAACCTCACAGAAACCAGTCCGCGAAAATCTGAAATAAAGCCATTTTCTGTTTCGCACTTTCCAGACTTTACCCCGCCAAAGATACTCGCTTTGAATGCTGGCTAGGACTGATCTCTCACAGTCGAAGCAAGCTCTTAGGGTTCCAACCCCGCGTCCAAGGAGATGCGTTCAAAATATTCAGTCAAAAGGTTCAAAAGTGAAAAAGGTGCGAATGAATTCTTTTGCTACTCTTTTGTATCCTTTTTCTTCATCCTCAAAAGGCCCGATAAAAGCAACAATTTATTTCATTGGCTCCCACAAAACAAAATAAGTGACTTTTGTATAGTCTTAGATAAATATTTCCATAGAGCCCCTTTATAAAATTTTCATGAAGTCACTTTGCCCAAAAACAAATTAATTAATTATTTAATATCACCTCAAGAAAATAATCTTTGAAACTTAGGCAATAATTGAATAATTAAATAATTGACTCCCTAATTTCAACAATTTCCTCCGAGAGAAAAAAGGCAATGAGGCATCAAAGCGGCTATGCGAAAGGGGACATTACAGTCCTCCCTTCCCGAAATTGCTTGTCCCCAAGCAATTGCAAACTCGGGTGCTGAAGAATCTGCTCATTTTCCCATGTGGCATCCTCGGCTGGCAAATCTTTCCACCTCACCAAATACTCTTTTACCACCCTGTTCCTCAACCTCCTCTCTCGAGTATCAACAACCTCCTCAGGGACGAGGACCAAATGTCCCTCATCATCCAACGGTGGGAGCTCTGAAGAAGAAGTAACCTGCTGTCCTAGTGCCTTTTTAAGGCACGAAACATGGAATACATTATGAATCTTGCTGCTCTCTGGCAGCTCCAGCTCGTATGCTACCTCTCCTACCCTCCTGATAATCCTGTAGGGTCCGTAGAATCTGGGCTTGAGCTTCTCGGCTCCGCTCTTCTTGAGAGAAGACTGTCTATACGGTTGCAAGCGAAGGTATACCAAATCACCAACCTCGAAACTACGCTCAATCCTGTGTCTATCAGCATATGTCTTTTGCTGATTTTGTGCCACCTGTAGGTTATCCTTGAGTGCCCTCAAGATATCCTGACTCTCCTGAATCCAATCCTTGGCTTTGGGAGCCCTGCTCTCACCAAAAGCCATCTCCGTGAATGAAGGTGCATCATAACCGTACAAGGCCCTGAAAGGACTCATCCCAATGGACATATGATGAGTGGTATTATAACAATACTCCCCCAAGTGCAACCACTTAATCCACGCCCGCTGCTGTCCTGCAATGTAGTTGCGCAAGTACCCCTCAATCCATTTGTTTACAATTTCTATCTGTCCATCTGTCTGAGGGTAATAACTCGTGCTTGGAGTCAACTCAGTACCTGCCAACCTAAACAACTCCTGCCAAAATGCACTCATGAATCTACTATCCCTATCACTGACTATGTTCCGGGGCAGCCCATGCAATCGAAAGATCTCCCTGAAAAATAACTCAGCCACCTGTGGTGCCCTGTACTCAGTCGGAATAGCAAAGAAGTGAGCGTACTTCGTCAACCGATCCACCACCACAAAGATACTATCTCTCCCGTGCACCTTAGGTAGACCTGTGATGAAGTCCATAGAAATGCTCTCCCATTTCTGCTCTGGGATAGGCAATGGCTGAAGTAATCCTGCCGGATGTGTATGCTCTGACTTGTTCTGCTGACAAGTCACACACTCCCTAACGTGTCTCAATACATCATCTTTGAGGCCCTTCCATGTGAACCTCTCTCTGACCTGTCTGTAAGTTTTGAAATAGCCCTGATGGCCTGCTAAGGGGGTGTCATGAGAAGCCTGCAAGATTTTCTCCTTCAATCTAGACTCTGGCACCAAGTAGATCCTATCCTTGTAGTAGATCACATCATCCACTACTCTGTACCTGTCATCCTGAATCAACCCATCCAACAACTCACAAGCAAACTTATTCTTGGAGTACTCTACCAACAAGAAGGATTTCCAATCTGCGGAAATCTCTGAAAGTGAGCAAGCTGAAGGTCTCCTCGAGAGGGCATCTGCCACAACATTCTTCTTTCCCTTCACGTACTCTATATCAAAATCATAGGCCTGAATCCTGCTAACCCACTTCTGCTGCCTCTCATTCAAATCCTTCTGCTCCAAGAAGTATCTGAGACTATTGTGGTCGGTCCTCACCACAAACTTCCCTCCAACTAAGTACTGTCGGAATTTCGCCAAGGCATGCATAATGGCGAGCATCTCCTTATCATAGATGGAGTATAGTCGCTCTGGTCCCCTCAACTTACGGCTCTCAAAAGCTATGGGGTGTCTGTTTTGCATCAACACCGCTCCTATACCCTCACCTGACGCATCACACTCCAAAACAAACGGCTGTGTGAAATCTGGAAGCGCCAATACTGGACAACTACTCATCACCTCCTTGAGCTTATCAAAAGCTCGTTGAGCCTCCTCTGACCAACTGAATGCACCTTTCTTTGTCAAATCTGTCAAAGGTGCTCCCAACTGTGAAAATCCCCTCACAAACCGCCTATAGTAATTGCACAATCCAAAGAAGCCTCGTAACTCTGTGAGTGTCCTAGGTGGTGGCCAATCAAGTATCGCCTGTATCTTCTCCTGATGGACCTGTACTCCCTCTGCACTGATAACATGCCCCAAATATAATATCTCTCTAAGGCCAAATTCGCATTTTGAAGCCTTAGCGTAGAGTGACTGCTCCTCCATAATACTCAAGACCTTGTCAAGATGTCTCAAGTGCTCTCCTAACATCCCCGGGATCAGAAAATGAGCAAGCTCATCAAAGAACATCAATAAGAATTCTATACAACCGCTATTGAATATATGATTCATGCAGAATGAAATGTGGTAGGTGCTTGTCAAACCAAATGGTACACCAAAGAACTCATAGTGCCCATAATGACAACGAAATGCTGTTTTGTGTAGGTCCTGTTCTCCGACCCTTATCTGATGATACCCTGAACGAAGATCAATCTTCGAAAAATACACTGCCCCATGAAGCTCATCCAACAACTCATCTATCTTGGGTATAGGGTACCTGTTCTTGATGGTTTTCTTATTAAGAGCTCGGTAATCGATGCACATCCGCATGGTTCCATCCTTCTTCTTCACCAAAACCACAGAAGAAGCGAATGGACTGAAGCTCGGTCTAATGTGTCCCATCTCAAGCAATTCTTTGATTGCTTTCTTGATCTCATCCTTAAATTTCTTAGGATGACAATAGGGGGTAGTGATCACTGGTTTGGCCCCCTCCTCTAGCTCAATGGTATGCTCAAAACCACGATCAGGTGGTCTCCCTAGAGGTATCTCTCCAAAAACCCTATCATGTTTGCCCAAAAGCTCCTGAATGTCAACATGATATGGCTGCCCTGAATCTGACGACTCTTTGGTGGTGATCAAACACTCTGCTGCCCAAGCTATGTCATCATGCCGAAAAATGCTCTCCATGCGTCTAGCAGACACAACCTTGGCTGATCCATTAGTCATGCCTCTAAGCACCACACGCTGCCCCTCTGTTGTCCTGAACTTGAGTTCCATGGTTTGAAAGTTCTGAGAATATTTCCCTAATGAGTGTAACCATTGAATCCCAAGTATAGCATGAGTGTCGCCCAATTCCACCACATAGAAGTCATCTGTAGCTGTGTAATTGCCTAAGATAATAGGCAACTGTGAAATCCTCCGAGTGCATCTCAATTTATAGCCATCTGCCACCATCACATTAAATCCTTCAAAGTCCTTAGCGGGTAGCATATGTTTCTCAACTAGGGCTGCATCAATAAAGTTGTGGGCTGCCCCACTATCAATCAACACACATATGCAATGTCCCTGTAAAACTCCTCTAACTCTAAAAGAGTTGAATCTAGGAGTGCCCGATAAGGTAGCAATGATACCACTCTTACCCTCTCCCTGAGGCTGCTCCTCATCTGAACTACTGTCATCACTATCCTGAGAAGGCTCATCATCACTGTTATCATCCTCCGACACAACCTCAATAAGGTGAGCTTTGCCTTTCCCTAGGCAACGGTGTCCTGGTTCCCAACGTTCCTTGCAATGGTAACAAATTCCCTTAATTCTGCATTCCTTGCGGTACTCCTCATCTGGATCGCTTTTCTTGTTTCCCTTTTTCTGAAAAGGCTTCTTGCCCTTGTTCTTCTGAGGAATAAAAGGTTTAGAAGAGAATTTGTTATCAGGTGTGGAGAGCTCCATGTCTCTCGCCCTAGTGATCGCATCCTGTAGTGAATCGGATTTGAAAGCCTTAATCCAACCCCGAAGTGGTTTGGATAGACCCTCAATAAAGAGCATAACCAGCCTCTGCTCTGAAATATCTGTCACCATAACTGCCAATCGCTGAAACTCTGAGATATATGTGTCTACTGATCCGCTCTGTTTAAGCTGTGCTAACTCCCGGAAATGAAGCTCTGGATCCCTCTGATCAAATCTGTCTATAATTTTCTGTGTGAACTCCAAATAGGAGGTGATATTGGCATGCCCTAAAGTGACAAGCCCATGATACCACCACTCATGCGCCTCACCATCCAAGTGTAGCGTAGCATACTTAATAGCCTCTGTCTCCAACATGGGGTTTAGTTGGAAATAAGTGTCCAACTTTTGGACCCACGCTCTGGCTGTGCATTTACTAGACCCGTCGAAGGAAGGGATTGTGAGTTTCCCAACCTTGCGTTGGAGATCCTGGTTCTGCTGCCCTCTATTGTTATTCCGAGGTCTATTCCTGTACTTGATAGTGCAAAAATCTGCCAATGACATGGCAGCATGAAATTCATCTCCCAACGATTGATATTCTCTCAAGTAATCTGTAAATCCCTCTCCTTGTGCTTGCTGCTCTTGATTTCCAGCAGGCTGTCCTCCCAAGAATTGAGGCATGAGAGGCCTCGGAGTCACCCTACTAGCTGTCCTAGCATGGTTATGTGCTGGTATATTGGTGTTGCTGGCCTCTACATTGTTATCATGACCGTTTGTCCCATTGTTACCATTATTCCTTTCACCCAAGAGCTGGGTTAGGAGCTGAGCTATCTGTTGTTGACCTCTAGCTAGGTCATTAAGAATCTGTTGAGTGCTGCCCTCGGGTACGTCATGCCTATCACCCATAATATCTTCTTCAGATGATGAGTCAATGTCAAAAGGACCAACACCTCTCCTCCTTTCTCTTCTGTATGTTATAAACTCACGGTTATCGGGATTCATAACATCCCACTACCACACAGGCAGGCAGGAAACAGGCTCTGATACCACTGTAAAGAAACTCACTAAACTGTCCCAAATTTTCTGACTTTGATGTACAAGGATTTGGACGAACAATTGTTTTAGAATCTCTTAACTGCTGGATATTGTTCCTTTTGGTGTTTATTTGATTCGAAGGGAGCTCGTTGTTTGTTGTCAATATGTTGATTAAGGTACTCTGACCATTGTAAACCTCCTTACTAGCTGTGACTGTAATTTTCTGATTTGGAATATGATAAGCGTGTTCAAAACAGTCGTTATGAATTCTGCCCTGTACCTGATATAGTTTTTCTGCTAGCTTGTCTTATTTGGTTTGAAGGGAACTCATCCCTCACACAGTGATAAATATTGAGCAAGACTACACATCATTCATTAGAAGTGAATAACAATCATAAGCAATAACTGAGACGGAGCAGTGTCCTTGTATTCATGAACAGCAATTACATTAAACAACTAACTTCTTCATTAAAGACTACAACAGTGACATCTTGATAACAACTTCAGTTGGACACATCACAAGTCTCATTCACATTACACAGCAAACTGAAAGGATTACACTTGCAGGTTATGGGTATTTTCCAATCACTTTAAGACTGAGATTCATATACAGCAAATTACAATGAGACTGTCTGGGAGTAGTACAAACTAAGTTACAGACAGAAACTGTTCTCAGCCCTGTTACCTATTCCAACTCACTCAGTTTTGACATCCAAGTTCCCACGCACAGCCATGCTATGAACTTAATCAACACCTCAACGCCCTACTGTTTATACAGCGTTTATCACAGATTCCACATACAAAATACATAGGGTTGTTAAAAAAAAAACGAGTTGAAGGTTCTGATTTTTCTGAGCAGAATTTACTTGGACAGAAAGTTGTTAACAGAGGCTCAAACCTGGAAATGGACGCTTGAAAGTCATAACGTGAATCCAAATTAAGCCTAGAAGCTTCAAGTTGGCATAGATTGCTCCTCTCTCACACCAAGCTTTCCCTTCAGCAGCAACACATATCCCCTTCTTCAAACTGCTCAAAATGTGTCTTTGTCATGGCACTGTGGCCAAGCCACAACTAGGGGAATTACTTCCTCCCCTAACAAAGAAACACGCCTCTTATCGTACCACCCATTGTCCTGCATGAGCAAAACCCAAGTGAAGAAGAATTTAAAATGTGGATGTAGTTTGTTTTGTTTCCTCAAACCACCCACTAACACCAGCCTAGAGGTGATGATTCCATACCTGAAACTGGAACTGCAGATACTCCAAACCCTAAGGCCAGATGCGCAAGCTCTTCCCGTGAGAATACATGTAGTCTAAAAAAGTGCCAATGAAGTCTCTTCCTTCACTTTTGTATTCCTTTTCTCCTTCCTCAAAAAGGCCCGATAAAACAACAATTTATTTCATTGGCTTCAACAAAACAAGTGACTTTTGTATAGTCTTAGATAAATATTTCCATAAGGCCCCTTTTATAAAATTTTCATAAAGTCACTTTGTCCAAAAGCAAATTAATTAATTATTTAATATCACCTCAAGAAAATAATTTTTAGAACTTAGGCAATAATTAAATAATTAAATAATTGACTCCCTAATTTCATCAATTGCCTTCGGGAGTTAACAGGCAATGAGGCATCAAAGCGGCTATGCGAAAGGGGACATTACATTTGTGCATCAGCCTGTTAAGAAAGTGTGCAAACACTGATCAACAAACACATCTTTTCCCAAACGGGCTACTTCAAAAAGATGTGACTCTAGAAAATACTTATTTAGGATAGTTTTGTATTCATTTTTCAAATGATAAGACATTGTCATTCTGATTAGATTAATCATATATTTGCCTCTCTAAGGAATCTCACATGATATACTTCTATGTGCCAATAATACATCGTGGAGGTAGCAATAACGTATTTTATATAATAATTATATGTTTGTGCCTAAACCTGCAATGAAACACAAATTAATTTAATAGATATAAAAAATAGTAATTAAGAAACACAAATAAGTTTCATTGAGCATCTTAAATATGTATATTTTTTTTAAAGAAAAAACATGAAGTGAGCATCAACCATAAAAAATAGATAACCATAAAGAGTGCTTATGAGGAGGAAAGGGTGGTTATGACATCAAAGCCCAAAATGAGAAATAGATCGATCATGACAAGTGTCAACATCACATGAGATGACATAATGATCTAATATTAACCTAACCAATAAAACATTGCTTAAGTTTGAAGAAAGTGTGTGAGAAATTAGACCAATAACTCAATTAAAAGATTAATTAATTATTACAATGTATGATAATTCCAAATGACTTCACAATCCATTTATATACAACACATATATTTTAAATTTTATTTATTATTTTTCTTTTAATTTCTCCTCTCTTTATTCCTATACATATAAACAAAATACACATATCCATCCATTTTATTATTCTTTTCCTTAACTTTATGCTCTTTTTCTTTGTTCCTTTTATATATATATATACATTTGTGTGTTGTGTGTTTCATTTTACTTCATTTTCATCTCCTTTATTTTTACCTACATACTGCACATTTATTTTACATAATCTCTTTCCATTTCAGCTTTGTTTCCTTGTACCCATGTAATACATGTTTCTTTGCATTTATTTATATAATTTTCCCTTGTTTATTCTCTTTGTTATATATATATATATATATATATATAGTATATATATATATACATATATATATATATATATATATATATATATACATTGTGCTTTTCTTATTTTTTCTCTTTCATTTTTAGTTTGTGTTCTTTGTTTCTTTTATTTGTTTCATTTCTTTTTATTTCTTTCTCTTATATATGCTCATGTTGATTCCTCTATATTTCATTCTTTTATTTTATTATTCCTTCTTAATTTTTTTCTCATTTAATTTTTTTTCTTTTACATGGTTTCTTTTGAATTATTATTCTCTTCCTTATTTTATTCTTCTCTATATTATTTCTTCTTTCTTATTTCTTTTATTCTCTTTCTTTACTTACTTTGTTTCTTTCTTTTACTTAATTCTTTCTCTCCTTTTTGTTGTCATTTCTATTTAATTCTTTTAGTTCTCTCATTTATTTGTTTCATTTCTATTTCTTTCTTTCAATTCTTACATTTATTTAATTCATGCTTTCTTACTTGGTTCATTTCTATTTCATTCTTTTATTTATTTCTTTCTCTCTTATTTGATTCATCTCTATTTAATTCTTTTAATTCTTATATTCTTTTCATCTCTCTTATTTGGTTTCTTACTTTTTATTTTTTCAATTATTAAATTTCTTTTGAATTTTTAATCTTTCTTTATTTTATTCATCTCTTTAACATTTCTTGTATTTTATTCTTCTTTTTGTTTTATTCTCTTTCCTGTCTTTATTCTTTAATATTTTGTGTAGTCCTTCTTGTGCTATGTCAATTTCTTCTATTAGGTTCTCTAATTTTATTCTTATTTTCCTTTCACATTGGTTTCTCTTTAACTTTTTTTCTCTCTTTTTAATTTTAAAATTGTTTTGTCTTCTTGGTTTGTGTGTAGCCTTCTCTCCCCCTTTTTCTGATGTATTAAAGATGTTCTAGGTTTGCAACTATCTATTTTTATCCTTATACTCTTTGCTCTCATCCTGATGATGGATCATAGAGTGTGATCCAAAACATTGATATAAAAAAAATACACACAATCAAATATAGAAGTCTTTTGAACAAAAAATAGCGTCTTTATTAATAAGATTTTATATTTGAATTTGTCAAATTTCATAGGTCTAGGTTAAGTCTATATAGTTAGATTCAGGTCATAAGACCAAAATCAATCTTAAATGATATACAATTCTACTTTATGATTTGATCAAATAATCTTTTGATTGCTTTACTTCTTGATATTTGAGGGAAAATGATATTTAGGAATACTTTGGAAGAGGCCTTGTTATGTCCCATGGAGACAAGTTCTAGGTCAATCTATAGAAATGTCTACAAAATTTCTAAGATAGGGGGCAAGGGCCCTCAAATGGAGTATGTAGATTCTTTACTCTTTTAGTGCACTAAACTTAGATGTGCCACTATGTATAACTCTATTAATTCTCTAGAACAAGAGAATTTCAAATGTTGCTTAACTAATATATTGAGTGCATTGGATGCCTTTAAATACTAGCACATAGCACCAAAACATGAGCTTAGTCAACTTAATACAAAAAAATGAAAGAGGTCAATTGGCCAAAATTTTAATTTAAATTTTAGAAAGGAAAGACTTGAGTCCACATTTCTAGAAACACCCTCAGGTGGGCAAAGTCAAATTTGGGTGGCTAACAACTATCTCTAGGAAAGTGTAAGGATAGATGTAATAAATGTGTGGATAGGGTGAATGTATAAACATATATGTATAAGGATAAAATATGTGCTACATACATAGAAATGCATGCATATATGGAAGGTTAAAAGCTACTTGGGAATGAGCTGAACTTCACACATGATTGTCGATATGTACATGTAATCAAATTAACTCTTCAAAAAATCAAGGGAAGGAGAAGTAAGAGTGATAGCAATTCAATTAATATTTCCTTTGAATCATCATCCTTTGAATTTTTTTGACTATGGTATTTGGAAGCTACTCATCAGTCACCATGTCAAATGTGCAATAGTGGATTTGATCTCATTGAATATAAATGCCTCAAGAGGTTAAAATATTGAACTACAATTTTAGTAAATGATGAAAGAAAACCAACATAAGACTATGAAGTATGTAAAAGATAAAGCAATTTTTAAAATGATGAACAAAAAGAAGCTTATATGAGCTCAAATAGAAACTCAAAAGTTCCCAAAATGAGAATGAGCCAACAACTTTGAGAAAATATAATTTCTAGAAAAATAAAACCCAACTCATAATCTATCTACACCATTGTGAAGTACACAAAAATTTACCTCAAATTAAAAAAATGCTAAAAAAATAGAGCTAGAATGACTAAGAAAAAAACTTAAAAAATTTTGAGTGAAAAAATTAAACTACCAAATAGTGTAGCCTCCTCCAAAAGACTAGTATGTCACTAAATTTAGAACTTTACTCGCTTAGCAAATTCTACCAAGTTTAACATATTTTCCTAAAACTATCATTGAAGTTAGAGGTTGAGTAAATAATTTTAGAGGAGGTTAAGATTTAGGAAAATTACCAAATTTAGTGGCCTACTAGCATTCTTAGTGATCCATTACCAAAATGAAGAAATAACCAATGATCCCATCATCAAGTTGAGGAAATTCCTCTCCTCATCCTACTAATAAATAAAGAAGTGATTCAAAACATTGGTGCAAAACATAAACAGTTGATTCCAAGATAACTCATACTCATCTTTAGGAATTTGTGAACACATTAGTCACATATTACCTAATACTATAATATCTACAAAATCAAAGAAACGTTACAAGAAAAAAACATAATACATTCGCATAGTTAGATAATCACACATTAACTAATACCATAATATCCACAAGGTCAAACAATCTTCATAAAAATACCATAACATTTGTAAGGTCAAATAAATTATCCTAAAGAAATACCACAATGTGAAATAACCATCATAAGAAAATGACAAAATATCTTAAGGTCAAATAAATCATCATAAGAAAATGACACAATGTGGAATAAGAATCTACATGAATGATGTTGCAATATCCACCAAGTGAGAAAATCATTCATATAGAAAATGCCATGAAATTGAAGTAGCTAAAAGAAACTTATACGCTCATCTAGTATGATAACCCAAACAAAAAACATTTGTGTACTTCTATTTGTTGAAAGCTCACAAATAACTTCATACATAATGAAAGTACTTAGCACTTGCACTTGGAGGTGCAAAGGTTGCGTTGATAGAACACTATATATAAGCTAATATGTTAGAGAGTGCAATTTGATAGGGCTAAATGGGCTTTTGATCATATTCATGATTAGAATTTAGTGGACCGGGGTTAGTTACCCCCGAATCTGTCTCAATAGTTGGATCACTTGGTGGAGCTTGATAGGGCTATGTAATGTCCTTGCTTTGTACTTCTTGTTTTAATAATATTTTTACCCTTCCTTTATGTTAATTTGATATGTGCATAGAAGATACATTAACTTTGTTTACAATATTTTATGTATAAAATAGTATTTTGTATTATACAATTTTGGAATACAATATTAAAATACATACAATATTGTTTACGTAAATCTATTGATCATGAAACATAAGGGTTTTTGAGGGTCAATTACCTCTAACCCTAGTTGTTGATGGTGGGGCCCAAGCATCTGTTGATTGTGTAAATTTCCCTATGATTATAGTCACTATTTACAACATGGAAGTAACCCTTCCAACATATGCTATTTAGTGTTCACACTTTGCTTTAAGTTTTAAATCTAAGCTTAGAATGAGAGCGTGCAAAAAGAAGATAAAAAAAATAATGAAGACAAGACCATTTAGTTTAAACTTCAATCCTTGGCATGCACTATACATGACCTTGTCTAAAATTATTGAAGGATATTTTCACTTAAGTAATCTTGTATGCATTTTAATTATTGTTGTGGATAAGAAATATTACTTGTTGATATTACTAAACATTAAAACAATTATCTTACAAGATAAAAGAACAAAAAAATATAAGAAATTAAACAATTTATTCGGATTAAATTTTTTGAAGGTATGACAAATTGGTTCCCCTTTTCCATGATAGTTTGGTGGAAAAAACTTCTAAAATAGACATATATATGTTGAAATCATCTACCACTATAATTTTGTATCCATACCAAAAATAATAATTTTGGTTCAAAAAATAAGGTGAGCTTTAATGGTGGGTAAGTGATTATTTAAAATAGTGATGGTAGTGGAAGCCATGATGGCATCAATGAGGCCATTGGCATAATGAGAGATTGAATAGTGATTGACCTAGATACCCTTTTCTCTAAAGGTTGAAACCTAATTAATATAAGTAGATAATTACCAAGCGAGTTGGGCAAGTGCAACAACCTCACCATGATATATGCCACCTAGAAATAACTCGCAAGGACCATGCCATCCTCTCTTGGATCACTCCATTACATGACCCAACTTTATTTGAAGAAAAATTCTTATCTGATGACATCTCTATAGAACTTGGAAACTGCAGTTTGTTGAAGTACCCGGGGTTACATACAAACAAGTTAGAGGGGTGCATCCCTTTAGTATTGGGTAGCTTATAGAATTTATAGGTTTTGTTCTTGGCCAAAAAATCACTCAAAGGCTAGATCCCTTCAAAAATTTTTGAGGTCAAGAGCTTACAAGAAATGCATATGTACAACAATCATCTCGAACTCAACATATGTGAAATCATTATAATTGTATCAAGAAATAGGAAGACATCTAAATTGCGTTAAGACAATGAATGAAGTACCTAAATTCAATTTACAAGATAGTTTGGTTGGATAAACATTTTAACTTGCAACAAAAGAATAAGAATATGGAAGTAAATGATGTAATAATAAACATGTGTTGGCTTTTACAAATGCACCAAGCACACAATCTCTAAAATTTATACATTTAAGTATTGATGATCAGACAAAACTAGAGAAAAGGTAAACAAAGTTGCTCAATGATGAACTATTATATATTTGCACAAGTAGGGGCTTTGTACAAGAGAAAATCCATTTACCCATCTTGTGTCGCACTCATAGTAGAACTCATATCCACACCTACAATAAAATTTAGGTGCTTATCACTTTCATAAACAAACAATCATAAATATGGGTAAACAAATAGTAATAAAATTTTAAAATTCTTTTGAAAAATTTGTACAAAATGACTTATGAATTGATGATTTAGCATTAAATAAAAAGAATGGGGACAAAGACTTGAAGTTAAGTTATTCATGAAGTTTTATTATTCTTTTTAAGTGAGTTGTTAATGCATAAATTATTTTATCACAATTTTTTAGATAGATGTGATATGAATCTACCCTTGAGCTATTGGGCATCCTCTTATACTCAATTTCATGGAATATGGACTGTGTTCCTAATGCCCCCATAAAAACAATCTAGGTGCACATTGACTCATTAAGATTGAGCAAGGCGAGGATAAAGACTCAAATAAGTGTGAAAATTTAGCATTGAGATCTAGGTTCAAACATCTAGAAGGTTGGTAGGTACAAATCTTGTGTAACTTTAATGGCATGGTTACACTCCTTGTGGAACAACATTGGAAGAAGGATTTCAAGAAAAAGAAGGAATATCGAGGTTTTTAACTCGCATGTCATGTGATTGCATCCAAATGTTAATTCAATCATGCCCTTGCATTTCCCATAGTGTTGCCATTTGTGATCCAAGGAAAGCTTCAAAGCATGTAAATCTACTTCACTTCTTTTTGAAAGCAACATTTTTTAGAATTGAGAGTTTTTAGGCATCCCCTAACCATCCTTAACCATCCTATGGAAGGCCACAAATCCTCTACAACAAAGCAATTTTTTATAATGTTTTAAAAAAATTGATTGCAATATTAAAATGAATTGTTAAATATATCATGACAATAACATAAAAGTAATTAAATTAATCATGACAATGGAGACAACAACTGTAGTATAACAACAATAAATATATCATGATTCATATTCATAGTTAATAATATAAGTTATATAATAATAAACACTAGTAACAATCATTTGGACTAATTTCATTATTCAAAAATGTATCAAACTTCAAAATTCTTGAATATGGTATTTGAGTCAGTTAATAATGTCAATTGTGAAAGAGTTGAAAGCTACATTAGTCATGGTCTAGTATAGTGTGGTATTGTGTGAGAAGTGCAAACAAATAATTTCTTTTTGGAATGTGGTTGGCATGCAAGCTTCTACTAGCATCATCCAACATCATTTTAATAGTGTCATATTATATTGTTGTTATTATGTTGTTGTTCATTAACTTGTAGAAATTTGAGCCCCTCTCTCTCTCTCTATGTCCCCTACCATCTCGATGTCCCTATCCTAAAAATTCCATAGAACATAAATAATTTATAAATGAGAAGAATAATTGCAAACAAATTTTTCATGAATGATGCCCCACAATGCGAAGCTCACTCAATATTCAACTACACAATGAAAGTACTAACCATATGTTTGTCAAAAATATAATGTTCTCAAAAACCTTTTTTTTCTACATCAAAATAATAATTCCATTTATTGAGACTCTCACCAAAATAAATAGCGGCCCTTTGATTTATAAATGTGGGATGCATTTGGTAAGTATTTGAAACATGCTAACATCAGTAACCTATGTTTTATAAAAATACATTTGAACCCTCACTTATAAATTGTAATGCCCCCTAGTTGGGGTATGCCTAATTTTTCCCAAAAGTAACAATTCCAACAATATAATTTGTTTTACAAATAGTATTCTAAAATTAAAGCATATAAAGTTATTGAACTTAAGAGTACATGAAAAATTAATATAAATAGCATCGCCTAATTGGATCTAATCTATTATTTTATTTCCAATAACCAATCATAGAAAGGGTTGGAAAGGAAAGTACGATAGGGCACCCATAGACTATTCATCACAATTAAGCCCAAGAGCATGGCAATCACCCCTTGCCCCCAAGTGGCAAGAACTACTATTACCATCCAACATGGGGTGGTCTACAGAAATTGTGGAACCAATCTACTACCTCTCCCAATCATGTTCCCTTTCAAATCCATGCTTGATTTCTTATAGGGAAACTAAATGATTAAATCAATAATTATAAAAGCCTTAAATAGACTAGCAATTCCCATTAGTAACTAGGTTAAAGATACATAAGAGATTATATATATAAAAACACTATACCCCATCATGATGCATACCAATTACTTATTATATTCAATGGTTGTTGTCTTTCTAAATAGATGTTTATTTATTTTTGGATCTCCTTCAATTTATCCTTTAGTCTAGCTATTGATATAATATATTTATTTTTTCTCTTAAACTCAGTTTTGATTTCTTAATCCTAATTGATTAATTGATTGGCAATTATAATACACACATACATGCATACATATATACATATATACATATACATATACACATATACATATACATATACATATACATATACATAAACATATACATATATATATATATATATATATATGTATATATGTATATGTATATGTTTATGTATATGTATGT
>VDFB02177388.1:0-13110 GCA_007258455.2 Sequoia sempervirens | reverse complement strand
GGCTATGCTCAATGGCTCCTCCTCTGAACAAACGACCACAAAAATTTGTTCTGAAAGTCTTTCATGAGGTAAGTGTTCTGACTCCCCAGTTGATGTGGTTTTGCCTTTACCAAATTTTGATTATGCTTGTCAATGGCTTGAACAACACACCCTTGTTGGGTATTTTGTTGGGAGGATCCCCCCCTGAAAGTGTGC
The DNA here is from genome assembly GCA_007258455.2 of Sequoia sempervirens. Classification (NCBI taxonomy): domain Eukaryota; kingdom Viridiplantae; phylum Streptophyta; class Pinopsida; order Cupressales; family Cupressaceae; genus Sequoia; species Sequoia sempervirens. Next base: position 12,915 of record VDFB02177388.1, on the reverse strand, counting down.
TTAAGGAATGGGTCAGCAAGGCCTGGGTCCCTCATGGGATCCACCTTGATATGGTCCAAAATTTAACCAAGGGGTTTTTCTTGTGCTGCTTTGTGGAGGTCAATCATGTCCAGACTATCCTAGCCCATGGTCCCTGGTATGTCAGGTCTTCTTTGTTGGGTTTCTAGGCATGGACCCAGGACTTTGTTGTCTCAGATGACACCAAGTTGCGGGTCCCGGTCTGTATTGAATTTCTTGGTTTACCCTTCCCGTGTGTGCCATTTTTGAATCATATTGTGTCGTCTCCAGGGAGGGTTATTTGCATTGAGCCAAATATGTTTTTTCAGGCCCGACCCCAAAAACGGGTTTGTGTTGAAGTGGACCTTTCTAGAGATTTGAAAGACTCCATTGACATTCAAATTGGAGCTCTTCGACACACCCAGAAGGTCACTTATTTTAACTTTCCCAACACATGTTATAGGTGTTAGTCCGCAGACCACAAGATCAAGGACTTCCCTTTGGCAGTGCCTCGTACACCTTCTCTGCCACAAGATACTGAAAAGCCTCATCAGGTGGATATTTCTGCTGCCAAAATCAATGAAAAATGGACTACACTTTTAAATCAAAAAAATAAGTACAACAGTTTTGGGTCGGTCTCCAAGGCCTCTGAACTAAGAGGAGTGTTTCAAACCCTTCTGTGAAGGGGAAGGAATCCCCAGCCGGGGTTGACAATGTTCAATCGTAGCCCAGGCCAAAGGCTATGCCTCAACTTGCTGCTGTTATGATAACACAACCAAATGTTTCTCCTCTCGTCACGGGAGCTCAAAGGTAGTCACGCAGTCCTTCTCCGCCATTGGAAGAAAGTGAATATGTGCATGAAAAGTGGAGATTCTCTTCTCCTTCTATTCAGATTGACTCAGTTCCACAAGAGTTTTTACAAAATCGCTTCTCCTCTTTGACTGAAGAGGAGCCGGACTCTAATAATATGGAGGAGTTTCACTCATGAATTTCCTCTCATGGAATGTTCGAGGTTTGACAAACCTCTCCAGGAAGTATTCGGTTCAGGATACTTTGAGTAAATACTCTAGTATTGAAGTGCTTTGTCTTCAAGAAGTTAAATTTTTTGGTTTTTTGCTTGCTTTAGCTTGTTGCTCTATTTGGCCAGCCAGTAAAATGTTTTGTATTGTTCATGAAGCTAGGTGTGGTAGAACTGTCACCCTTTTTTCCCCACGGTGGCATGCTTGTGTGGTCAACCATAGGTATGATCCCACTCATTGGATCATCTAGATCCTTCTCAACATTGATAATCATTCCTTTGGGATTATTAATGTTTATGCTTCTAATGATGTTGTGGAACGCTCTTTGCTTTGTCACTAGATTGCTGATTCATTGCCAGTTGCTACTTGGTTATTGTGTGGGGATTTCAATATGGTTGAGATGGTGTATGACAAAGATGGCACTTTTCCATTTAGATGGGAAACTGGTGAATGAGAGGCATGGTTTTACATGCGCAATAAATTGAGGCTTTTTGATCCCAATATTGGTCGCCGCCATTCTCATTCTCTCTAACACACTTGGTGTAATTTCAGGGCCAGTTTTGACAGGATATTTAAATGCCTTGATTGTGCCATGATCATGGCTCAATCTTTTTTCTCTTTTGACAGTTCTTCTCTTCCGGTTAAGTCGTTAGTTGATGTGACTTTGTCAAACCACTTCCCCATTTCTTTTCACATTAAATGGGAGACACGATAGCCTCACACGTGTAAAACTCAATTATTTTTGAATACGTCTTTGCTTTTCCATAAGCCTACTTTGGCCCACATTCGTAGAGTCTAGAATATGGAGTGCAGACCAGCTCATCATATAGGCTGGATTACTTGGTGGAATGATGCTATCACTCGCACAACTCAATTTCTGCGCATTTATGGGTGCCAACTGGCTATCTTTCACCGATGGTCTTATGAGGCTACCACTTTTGACCTGCGCTTAGCTACCGAGGCTTTGGCGGCCAACCCATTTTCCCCTTCATTACAAGTCAGGGTGGCAGATTTGAGGCACAAAAAGCAAGTTGCAAATAATTATGTTGCTAGAGGTGCTCAAATCAAAGCCAGGTTGCACTGGCTAAAAATTGGTGACCGTGCCTCTAAAGAGTTTTTCTGGCCCTATGTGCTAGGGACTTATCCCAAGGAATTAAAAAAATTAAGATGTAATCTAGGTGCTCTTTGAGATTCTTGACATTCTCTAGGCCTTTGTGCGCCATTATGAATAGGTTTTCACTGGGTAGGAATCCATGCATGAGCGACAACAAGCCCTCCAGGATTTCCTTGTTGTTGTGCCAAATAGACTTTCCTCAGCCTAGAGAAATTTTTGTAATCAATTGCTAACACTAGATGATCTCAAGGAAGCTGTTCATTCCATGGCTAATGATAAAGCCTCGGGGATCAATGGTTTTCCTTGTGAATTTTACAAGGCCCTTTGGGATTGTGTTGGGTAAGATCTGCATCATGTTTACATAGAGGCTTTTCATGCCAATTCTATGGGAAATTTAATAAACAAAGGAAATATTAAATTCATGCCTAAGACTAGAGATCCCGAGGATATTTGCAATTGGAGGCATATTACACTTCTCAATGTCTCCTACAAAATCATCGCCATTGAAGCTTTGGCTCTAAAGATCTGCCATCTTTTACCTCAAATTGTGCGCCCAGAGCAAACAGGATTTATCAAATCCAGGTTCATTCTGGATAATATTATTGTCGTGTGGGAAGGTATGGAGTGGGCCAGATGCTCAAACTAGAAGGCTATTTTTCTCAAAATTGATTTTTCCAAGGCCTATGACAACATTGAATGACCTTTTATTCTTGCTACGTTGTAAGCTTTGGGATTTGGGCCCAATTTCATTCATGTTGTTTGAATGCTCTTTGTGGATGCCTCTACTTGTATCACCATTAATGGCTGCCAATCCTCAGCCTTTGGGCTCTTTCATTCCATCCGGAAAGGGTTCCCACTTGCCCCCTCTCTATACGTACTCACCACTGAAGGGTTTGGCTACCTTTTGGCCAACGTAGTTTCTCAACAATGTGTCAAGGGCATTTCACTACCTAACTCTTAGGCCCAACTGGTTAATGGCCATTTTACTAATGACTCTTTCCTCACTTTTCTGGAGGACGAAGATAATATCAAAGTGACCCTTGAATGTCTCAATATTTTCTGCCTTGCTTCCGGCTCTGACATTCAATGGCACAAAACTTTGTGCTACAGATAGTTTATTCTGCCCACTCCTCCCTAGTTTCAATAGTATGATTGGAAGTGGATTGGGCCAGGAGAAATTTTCTGATTCCTGGCATTCCCTTCACTTTCTAGGCATCTCCGCTCGAGCCATGGAAAACTGTTCTTTCCAGAGTTGAGAAAAAGCTTGCTTACTGGATTACTAAGCCTCTCTCTTTGGCAAGGAAATTTCAGGTGTGCTCCAAAATTCTCGCGGCTACTCATGTTTATTATTCTTCTTGTTGGGCACCTTCTAAAGTTTCCTATGGCAAGCTTGAAAAGTTGCTCGGGGATTTTCTATGGGCTTCTGCTGAAACACATAGAGGGTTCCACTGTGTCACTTGGGAGTTTTGCTGCTTTCCCAGAGACTCTGGAGGACTTGGGTTGCTCTCCACTCAACGACAAGGCACTGCCTTGTGTGTGAAATGGATAATCTGGACCCTTACTGGAGATGAAGCCTAGAAAATTCTCCTAAGGAATTGTATTCAATCAGGCTTTCTTGCTCACAAACCCGCTTGGAAGGGGATTGGCTTTCAAACCCTTCTAGCCATGAAGGACCCAATTCAAATTATGGGGACTTTTGCTGCTAAAAGCATTTGGAGAGCCTGTGAGGAAATTAAACCCTAGCTCCGCTAGGCTGGTTCTGGTTTTCATGATGGGATTTTGCTCAACCAACAAAATGTTTGGTGGTCTCCTCTTTTTGCTAGCAATGGTTAGCCTCTGGCTAAGTCACCCTGGCTTAAGGTGCTCAGATTCCACAAGAAAGGTATTTAGACCTTACAACAAATATTTCACAGACCCACAATGCGTATCATGCCATGGGAATATTTTTGTGCCCTGTACAGGCTTCAAGACCAGGACCGTTCAACTTATGATGGTTTGGTGAATGCTATTCTTGCAGAAATACTTCATAAGGTGGGAATTCGTGGGTCCAAGCCCTGGTGGAAGGACTGGAAGTGGTACCCAAACACCCCTTTTAGGAACTACAAGCCTAGGCTTGGTTATAGGTGGCTCTCACCACATTTTCCTATGATTCATGGTCTTAACCAGAGGTGGCTTCTTCAATCTCCCGCTCATGTCTGGCGTAAAAGGTTTGCTGCCACTTGGTCTGCAAGTGTTGAGCCGAAGCTTTCCCACTTTTCCTAGTGTATTCTTTTCCAAGGCTTTCCTATGGGTTCTCGGCTTGTTCACTTGGGGGTCCAGGACCCTCATTTCCCTTTTTGTGGGAAAGCTGAGTATTTTAAGCATCTTTTTTGGTTTTGTCCTAGATCCCAATAGTTTTGGACTTGGATTCATGACTTCTTTTGGCCTTTTAGACTGAAGCCCTTTTCCTGTCATATGGTTCTATTGGGAGACTCGCACAGACTTCCTACTAAGTATACTAGCTTTGACACACTTTCAGGGTGGAAATTGTCTTCAAAATTTGGAAAGACAAAAATTCCTGCATATTTGCTCACACTCAAATGGATAAAAATGTTTCTTTATATTCTAAAGCTATTATTTGTTCTAATGTGCTCTTATAGATTCAGGTGCAGGTGAATAAAGTTGCACTTGAAGTTGCTCACTTGTAAGTGCTTTTGGATCACTGGGACAATGCCCCATGTACTGTTGTTCGGGTGCCCGCTTTTCCCACCTCCTCTTGCAATTGGTCACCCTCTTGGGGCCGGTAGCGGAGTGGCTCTATGTGCCCCCACTCTCAGCATCCTCTTTGACAAGGATCTCACCCTCCTCAGTGGACCCGCTCTCCTCCGCCTCGGGCTGGCCAGGGGTGGCCCTCTGGCAGTGCTTCGAGGAGGGGCAGTGGCGGTTCCAGGTGGCCCTCTGATGACACTCCTATCTCTGGCTCTGGTTGGCCATACTTTGGTAAAATATTTGCATGGCTTGCACTTGCAATCTCGCCTCAGCGCAAGGAAGATAAAGATAAAGATAAAGAAGCTGATGATGGTTGGGGTCCTCCTCCTGACGTCACTCCAAACCCCGCTGATGTATGGGAAAAGAAATTGGATGACAAAGACCCTCCTGGCTCTGTCAGAACTACTTTGGCCACTTAATGGATTTTATTTTTTTTGTAATCATGGACTTTTGGGTTAGGCCCATGTGACTGGTTGATTTTTTGGATTTTCTAGGCGTTGCCCATGTGACTCTCAGGGTGTGCCTTCTTACCACCCACTTTTTTTTTGTGAATATGTATTTTAATCTTTGAATTAATATAGATTAATGTCTATTCATCAAAAACAAATCTCTTAACAATGACCACAATTTTGATATAGCATGTAGAGAACTAAGAATCTTTATGTTTGTGTGTGTATGGTAAATCTGACTAGTTCACCTAGTAGGTCCTATTCACATGTTAAGTTTACTTAGGTCTTAGGAATCATTCTAGAATTCTTAGTTGATATTAAATCTTATCTTTTTTCATTTAATACTTGTGTCCTAGTTCATTTAATATTGTTTGTCTCAAAATATAGGATTAAGACATTTGTCATGATCTTGTCTAATCCTATGTCTCACCTTGGCTATATAACCAAGGGTCTCTCATATATTGTATATCAATTCTTTGTATTGTTGATAGGAATATAATTTATTCTTGTCTTAATGATCTTCTCTCTTTGTGCTTTCCATTTTTCCTCTATATCTTGGGTGGCTATCTCCATAGCCAACTCTTACATGGAAAGGGTTCTCTAGGCTATCTAAAGGAAACCATTCCTCAACCTACTGATTCTAACTTGAATTGGAAAAAAGGGAGCTTTATCATGAGAAAACACTTGGATGCGTATGTTTATTGGTCTCATTTGATTTACAATTTCATAATCTTGGTTTGTTTTTTGGCTTGTTGTGTGTGCTTGTATGTTGCTTGTGTGCATTATCATTGTTGGCATTTGTTATGGTATTTGAACTCTATTGTCATAGGGGCATAATGGTTTTCCATGTAATGATGTTATAAGGTGTATGTTTACATTTGACCATTTTGATCACGTACTTGGCACATTGTCATCCTAGCTCCTTATACCTTGGTGCATAATGTCAAGTATAATATAAAATCTAGGTTTCTTATACCATTGCAACATGATGATAATCCATCCTTCTCCATCCATATCTTTACTTTCTTCCATGTCCTTTTACCCTTCATCCTCTAGTCCTCTCATCCATTTCAAGAGCACACCCTTGTTCTTTGAACCTGCGTGTCCTCTTGAGGGGGAATACCACTACCTCCTCATCATCCTTCCTCATCCTCACTAGTGACTATAACATCATGTCACTAGTCCTTCTCCCTTACCTACCCACTATATTTTATTCTTCTTTGAAATAATGTTACTTCTTTTACTCGCAATATCATCTCAAAGAGGGGAAAAATGTAGACACCTAAAATATGACCTTACCTAACCAAACTTTATTTTAGTCTATCCTAAGCCATTAAATAAATAAATAATATTAATTAATTAAATAATATTTATTTATTTAATTAATTTACCCATCACTTTTATCCCATATTCTCCTAGCCAATTAATTAAATAAATATTCATTATTTATTTAATTAATTTATCCATTACCTTTATCCCCAAACCCTCTAGCTAAATTAATTAATTCCTAATTAATTAATTAATTAATTTAGGCTAATTAATCCTCATTACCTTTTCCTCCATTATTAATTTTAAATTATCCTTCAATCCTTGTCAATTTAATCCTAGCTTTTGGTTCCATTCACATGGATCACAATCTAATTAATCCTTGTAAATGTATTTCGAGCTATTCTTTCTTTTGTGAGCTCTCTTGGATACTATTAAGGTGAAGGAAGAGTTGATATCTTAAATATATTTTAGTGAGCTTTTTGAAATTTAAAGGTACATACATTTGGATCAAATATGACTATTGAGCATGAACATACCTTGGAGACCATTTTTATTTGAAAAGAAAAGATGTAGGTAGTTGCTCATGAGTCCCCATCTCGAGGTAGAGTTCCTTAAGTTCTTTGTGTCATGCCATGAATACAAACCTAAATGTATTTTCCTACACCCTATGTTTTTTCAAGACTTGGTGATGTTTAGGTGTATGAGAGATTGATGAGTCATTACTTACATCACCCTACACTCCATGTCTTTATGTCAGACTTTTGAAACCTTTTATTGATCAATAATTTATGGTGCCTTGAATCAATTAGCAAGTTCCTCTTATATTTTCCCTTCACTCCACACTCTAGAAATTCTTTTAAATTGATTCAAATATTTTGAAATGAAGGTAGATGCCTTTATACACTAAGTTTTATGCATAATATTTGTACATAAACATTCCACATGTATCAAAAAATCTCATTGGAGTTTCACTACTACTCAATTGTTGGCAAAGATTTCTAGAATATTTTAGTTAGTTCCATATATTAGGTGAACTCTAAAAATTCTTGTAAGCCTTAGAAAAGATATAAGAATAGATATTAACCCTAATTAAACTAGATTTAAATAATTTTTGCATCTAAGAAAAATTTAGAAAAAAATAGAGTTTTGAGGTTATAATTAGCTTGCACCTCCCATATCTAGCAAATTATTTAAATTCATAAATTACTATCACATATTAAAAATTTTCCATGATGAATTCTATAACCCTTTCAATTCTTTGGATTTCAAAAGCTAGAAATAAACTTAGTAAACTTTAGGTCTAAGATCACTATAGCCAAATATTAGAGTGGGAGTCTCTAAGGATATCTATAAGTTCTATGTGGCATATAATCCCTATCAAAAAATTAATAGGCAACCAAAAGTTTAAATGAATAATAATGGAGTGAAAGGATGAATAGGAAATAATTCAACCTATTTTCTAAAAGTGATAATTAGGGTTTGGTTACTTAGTAATTCTAGTAACATGCCAACTACAAACAAATTGTTGTCTACGATACTTTAAGAGCTAAATGGATAAATCTATGTATGATAATGTATGGATGAAAAACACAATCTCTTACTGTCAAACCCTAAATATATGTATTGTAAAACTAATATTAGTTAAACATCAATTTCTATGTTTAAAGATAAATATTTTCATTGAATCATTTGTTATGGTTCTTCACCATTTGTGAGTATTAATATTTGTATTTAGTTTAATTAAAAATTTAAAGTTTTAGTTTTTTTGATGAATAGGCATCTATATCTATATTAATAAAAGAAAAAAATACACATATTCACAAAAAAAGGATGGGTGGTTAAAAGGCACACCCCGAGAGTCACATGGGTAGAGCCCAAAAAGTCATAAAGTTTTGGACCACACCCAGAATGCAGAAAACATCACAATAACAATAATAAAGAAAGTCAGGGTGGGGGGCCTAGCTCGATTGGATAAAGCATCCTATTGTAGGAAAGAGGTCACGAGGTCTAGTCTCCCACCAAACCTGTGGTACTGGAGTGCGTGTTGCGCTAGCTCCACCTGTCACACGAAAAAAGTTTACCAGGTGCATTGCAGTTTATAGGGGGACAAATACCTAACCAATTCCTGCATTCTAAGAAAATAAAAAATAATAATAAAGAAAGCTGCTAAGTGGCCATAGTAGTGCTAGTAGAGGGTGGCAGGTCCTTATCATCCAGTTTTCCCCATACAACAATGGGGTCCGAAGTGACGTCAAGAGGAGCCCAACCATCGTCATCCTTGTCTTTATCTTCACGGTGTGGAGAAATCACCAAATCTAAATGAAAAATCCATTTTGTAACAACCCCAGTGTTCTACTTGGTAAAATTTCTATCTTTTTCACCTCAAGTGAATAAACCATGATTTCATAACATACCAATAATTTTTTTCTTTCCATAATGTAAATTACATGCACATTTGAAACAATACTATTTCCAAACTTCCATTGCATTCCAATGTAATTTCACAAATCTTTCCATAACATAGATGTCATATTGAATGAACTCAAGTATATCATTCATGATTACATCCTTCCATATAAATGGGCACACGATACAAACCTAGCCTCTATGAGCTTCATAGCAATAGATATAGATGGTCCAAGATCCACCTTTCAAATCTTGGTCTTATGTCGCCTATTGAGGAGGAGAAGCATCACTCAAGTGCTTTTTCACCAACCATAGACTCATATGCGGTCCCCTACAAATCTATCAATGATAGATGGCCCTACCCTTCGAGGAAGAGATTGGTGGAGTAACCTCGTACAACAACCATTCTAAGCTTAGTGATGTGTCCTACAAACCAGAACCTACTCATATGTTTGTCTTCCCTACGAGTATGAAGATCCCAAACTAGCATGCACTACAAGGACATAGTGAATTGACAATGGAGCCAAAGGAAATCACACTACTTTGGCTAAAGTGTTCTCACTCAGTACTTTGAGTGATAGTCATCCTATTCACTTACACTACTCATCTTGATTTGACTTAAGACCACTATAATCTATGCATAGGTATTTCCTCCAATGGGTAATCTTTAACGCCATAAATAACCTATCCCTTTTCCCACAAATCTATGGTATTTCTACTCATAAATCATATGAACAAGTTCCCTCCCTTCAATGGACAACCAATCCCAGGAGTAATCCACTAGCTATCTAGTATAACCAAATAACTCTAGCTATGAATAACTCTTAAGATATCCTTGTTTAATCATTCCTAGTAACCTAATACTAATGAAAAACAACCTCTCCTATTACAGAGTAATTACAAGCACTATCACTGAAAAGCATAAACAACTTATTTTTCCTTTCTAAAGAAAATGCTATAATTCCCTAATGCAAGTAATCTCAAGCAGTTCAAATAAAGCATTCAAAACTCAATCTTTCTTAAACAAAGATAAATAAATGAAGATTAGATCCCCATGCCTATAATACGCTTAGCCACTTGACTGTCTTGATGTTCAACTTTCCAACAACAACAAGTAGCTCCACTTTATACTCTCAAAGCAATACTTCCCTATGGATTTTCTCACTAGTTGATGACATGTTCTCATAAATTAAACTCTCACAAAATATAGCTTCTCACAAATACTCAAGGCTCTCACAAAATACAACAAAATGCAGTTGCAAAATAATGCAGAGTAGTGCATCCCAAATGAGATTGTAAACCTCTCTATTTATAGAACAAAATGAGACTTTGCAGCCTACAAAATAGGCATGCAAAACCATAGCAACATCCATGCTAGTCGGCTCACTTCACTTGGAAAAAAGGTGGTAGCAATCAAAGAGTTTACTCAACACAAGAAGCTACAAGTTGACCTCTATGTTTTGACAACTTAAGACTATTTCAATTTGCACATTATCAAATGGTGACAATCGAATTATTTCCAAAATGTACTTCTACAACATTAAGAACTTCATATCCAGGAGCCTAGTATGCAACTATTTCCCTATTTGTTTGGTGTGGCTTTACTCCTTGAAATAGTCTATTATCAATATGTAACACATATACAAAGTCGACCAAGTCTTAGCTTTTCAAAGAACAGAGGAATGATGAGTCGCTTGGCACATAACTGATACTTTGACCAATTCCTTGTATTGTTGTACACGCTTCCTATTCTCATGCATTTCACTTTGTTTTTTAGTTGATATCTATTCCATTGCTTCACTTAAAAGCATTCAATGTTGAGTAAATCAATGTTTACTAAGGCAAAGATGAAATTCCATAGCATCGACTAAAGTTTACATGCAATATCAACTTAATTGTAGCACAATAGATAGCTTGCAATTCGCCCTTTACTCAATGCCAATATATATTATATTTGGCCTTTAAATGATTTATATATGTTATATACAAATCGGCCTATGTTCATGTAAATAAATAGGCCTCTAAGCTTTACATATGTTAATTGATCTCCAAGCATATATTTATAAATGTACATATACACATATAGATGTATCACATATATATATGTATATGTATATTTATACTAATATATATATATACACCATGTCAAATAAGTATGTATACATTTGATATATAAATGAATACGAACAAGTCAACTTTCACATAGTAATAATAATAATATATATATATATATATATATATATCTAGACACAAATACATACATATTGTTCAAAGCAATAAAGAAATAATCCATTCAATAATCGAGCGATTGTGATTAAGTGATATATTCACAATAATACCATATTTAGAATGATACTTAGACATATATATCACTTTCTATATCATGCGGTATACATTTATAATAATCAGTCTTCATTTATTAAATGAACCGACCTTTTATATAAAAGAACGCTATATATTATATATGCATATGTAGTACCTATATGTACATATATATAATATAAACCTCAATATAAGCATTAATGCTTACGTGTAGATATGCATATGTACATATATTCGCACACTCACACACACACACACATATATATATTCCATAGTAACATGATGATCGAACAGTCCATTTGATACTCAAATTACTATGACCATATGATTATGTCATATAAAATTATATTAACATCTATACATGTATGTGCATAATTACACATATGTTGACATACTCGTATGGAAATTCCATTATATCTAACATTATCGACATGTGCATATATATCTCAAACAATCATTCAACCTTACAATCAAGCACATACACAATTACCATCATGTTGATAGGGAATAGACGTGTGGTGTATCTATACTTATACACATACATGTTGCATTGTCCCTACGATATCACCATACTCATAAGCAACCCATTCATAATCATGCATAGGTATGTCTACCTATGTACTCTCATGTACATGCTCCTCCATGTGTATGATCCATCGTTGACATGCATATGCATTCATATATACATTCAACATGTATTCTACTCATCAATCAAGCATAGTAATCTAAGGACTCATAAGTTCCAAACATATAAACATCATCCAAGCATGCATTCAACAGTAATCACAACCCTTACTAATGTAACACATCATACTAGGGATGAATTAAAATTTCCCAACATAATAACTTGACTCAACCATTCTACTGTGAGTGTGTGTGTAAGCTTAGATAGGTTACATTACTAGTTACCTAACCAAGATCTTCTCCTGAGTGATACTTCCCCTCCACCTAGAGGATTTGAACATGTCCCTGCAACCAGCTCAACACATTTGCAATCGTAGTTAGATGTTCATAATAAATCCATATGCATCATAAACTTTAGTATATTCATATAGCAATAAATGTAAACATATTTACTCTTTAAAAGCCATATTAAGCATTTATCAATACTTTCACATAATACCTATTTTAGAATTCCATTCTTTTAGCAACCATATCAAACTCATGATTGCATTTACCATCATATTTACCTATGAAGGAAAAATTAAATTAGTAACAACAAGACGAGGTGTGACACATTTAGAAGCATTAGTAGGCCAACTAGAACCGCCTCTAGGAGCACCACCAGAAGGCCACCCAAAAGCATCGTTTCCACCCCTTGATGCTCCTCTAGAAGGCCACCCCAGGTCAGACCAAGGACGAGGAGAGGGTGACCGCATGCAAGGATGTGAGATGTGGCAAGGAGGAGCTTGAGAATGGGGGCGAGCCTAAGAATCTCTGGCAAAACCAGTTCTCCATAGGCCCCGTGAAGGCGACTGGCCCTGGGAGGAAGTGGGAAAGGGAGGCACACAAGCCACAGTGCAGGGGGAATTCCCTAGTGGTCTAATAACTCTTTAAGGTGAGAAAATTCAAGCACAAATTTACTATTTTG
>VDFB02177387.1:0-21886 GCA_007258455.2 Sequoia sempervirens | reverse complement strand
AGGATCTAAGACGATTGCTTAAAGAATGCATAACAATTACAATTCCAATCTCCAAATTACTAAAATGAAATCAACACCATAACATAATTAAACTAATGGAATTGAGAAAAAGACAGAATTCAGAAGGAGACAAGAAAGAGAAAATGCAAACAGCTTGATAACAGAGTTCGTCGTAAAACGACTACGCCTTTGGGTCCCTCTCCAAAGAGTAGACCGATCCGATTGATATCTTCAAAAATTCGGCATTACAATAGCTGGCAAGCTCTTCCCTTCAAGCACGACGGAATTCCAACATTCTCCCGACGTACAAGAACAGCAAATTATCTCCCAAAACACTCTAAGTCTCCAACACTTGAGGAATTCTCAATTGCCCCTCTAAGCCTCTAATCTCCCCTTTTTATACAAAAAATTTACTCAATTTGGTTAACAACCAAATGATTTACAAAATCCACCTTATCTCTCCATTTTTACATAAAAATCTTAATAATCTCCTTTACATAGATCAATTAACAATAATATCCCCCTTTAAAAATTCCAAGCCCCTAATTTTATTATTTCCGGGCATTTGTTGTTACAAAATAAATCTTGATTTATTTTGTTGGGGTGGCAAATTTAATTGTTTTAGGAGAAAAATATTGAAAATCTCCTTAAATGTGGGGATTCCACCTTTATGGAAGGCTCCCCACAAAATGTGGGCCATCCCCATGTTAGGTGGTGCCCCCACTTTAGGTGGGTCACCCCCCATAACATGGGTGGCATTCCCACATAATGTGGGTCGCCCCCCATGTGTGGGTGGCTTCCCACATAAAGTGGGCGCCCCCCTTAATGGGTGGGTTTTATCCCACTTTTTTAGGAGTTTAATTTTATACTTTTTTTTTTCATTTATTTTATTTTGATTTTTATATATATTTTTTCCAAAATATTTTCCAAATGGAGGATTGAGGAGATGACAAGTGTCAAGGGCTGATTGGCCATGGTGCTGACTGGGCATCGACGTCATCAGGTTGACCCAGATTTTGACCATCTATAACTTCATCATACGGACTCTATTTTTCGTGAAACGAACTTCGCCGGAATCATGATGATGAGAATTACATAATGGTGTTGACTTTGGCCGATTTTGACAACTTTGATTTTTGCCCTTTTTTTGGCCTATTTTCAGAGGGTTGACCATAGGTTTGACCTTACATATTTTGAGCTTCGGGACTCCAATTGACTCCGTTTGAGTTGCATTGGAGTCAAGATTTCACCCTCTTGTTGATGATACTGATTTTGAAGATAAAAGAGAAACTTCAATTTTTGACGAAGATCCTTCGGATTAGTCCTCCCCACTGGAGAGCTTTTGGACCTCTGAAAGCTTGATTACTCAGAAAGTGAGGGTAAAGTTCCCTCACTTTACCAATATCCATCCATTTTTCCTTGCTTGGATTCATCCCCTTTGGTCCCACTCTGAGGTACTCAACTACTCCCCTTTGTGAAGTCCTAGTTTTCTTGTCTAGGATGATGTCTTCAGGCAACTCTGACATGTACTCTGGTGAAAGATCATCAACTGATGGAACCTGAATGTTAGTCTCCTCGTCCAATATCATCGGAGGTTCATACAACTTCAAGTTATCAACATTGACAACTGAATAGATCTGCATGTATGGAGGAAGATTGAGGCGAAAAGCATTGGTTCCGATCTTTTCCAAGATCTCAAAGGGACCATACCGAATTGGCTTGAGCTTTCTTCCTTCGCCTTGCATTTTTTCCTTGCTGATATGTAACCACACGCGGTCACCAACTTGAAAATGATGTTAAGTGCGATGTTTATCATGTCGAGCCTTGTATTTGGCTTGACTCTTTTCCAACTGTGCTTCCACTGCCTAATGGGTGGCTTGAACTTTCTGGATGAACTTCAAAGCCTTTTCTGCATCATGGCATCCATCTTCAACATCATCTTTCCCAAAAGAAAAATCCATCAGATTCTTTGGCACATAACCAAAACAAGTCTCAAAAGGAGACCTCTTTGTAGAAGAGTGTGTTGCATGGTTGTAAGCATGCTGCACATAGTGAAGACTCTCATCCCACAATTTGGGATGCTTGTTGCAGTAGCCTCTAAGTAGATGCACAACTGTCCTATTTACTACCTATGTTTGTCCATCGGTCTATGGATGGAAGGCTGTGCTCTTCTTTAGTCTAGTGTCCATGAGTCCCCACAAAGCTGACCAAAATTCCCCTAGGAATCGAGAATCTCGATATGATACAATAGAAGTAGGTAACCCAAAATGAACCCATACAAATTGGAAGTACATTTGAGCTGTCAATTCAGCAGTGACTTGCTTTTTACATGGCATTAAGATACACATTTTGCTGAACTGATCAACTACTACATAAAGATAATCATGACCCTTCCTAGACATAGGTAAACCCCCAACAAAATCCATAGACACACTTTCCCATGGATGAGATGGAATAGGTAATGGTGTGTACAACCCTAGTTTTCTGTTACTTGGTTTACTAGTTGCACACATAATACAACCTTTAATGTATTTGGCGATAGTTTCCTGCATTTTAGGCCAATAACAATATTTTTGTAATTGAGTAACTATTTTACTTACCCCAAAATGTCCTGCAATCAAAGAAGTGTGAGCTTCACAGATTACATGTGCTTGTTCATCTTTTGGAACACATAACTTGCCCAAATGATACAAAAGTTTATCTTGCACATAGTAATCTTTCTCTCCTATCTGTTTTCCTGCAATTAAAGCTAAATAAATATCCTTAAGGTTTTCATCATTAGCATATTGTTCCTAAAAGCTGTTATGCACCATGGAACTACCTTTAAGGATGATCAAAGTATTCATAACAGGAGGCCTAGAAAGCATATCTGCTACTTTGTTATGGGTACCTTTCTTGTACTTAATTACTAAGTGAAACTGTTGCAAAAATCCCATCCATCTAAAATGCCTACTTTGCTGCAGTTTAGACTGTGCTTGCAAGTATTGTAGTGGTTGGTGATCAGTGTGGATTACAGTTTCTTTCCCCATTATGTAATGTTTCCATTTCTTAACACTCTGAATTAATGCATAAAGTTATTTATCATAAGTAGGATAGTTACTTATTGCTCTTGAAAAGGTTTCAGAGTGGTAGCAGACTAGTTTACCTCCTTGCATAAGAACAACTCCCATGGAAAACCCGCTTGCATCAGTCTTGATCTCAAATGGCTGGTGTAGATCTGGTAAAGCCAGAACTGGTGCAGTGCTTAACTTTTCCTTCAAACTGTTGAAGGCCTTTTTGTGCAGACCTCCCCACTGAAAAGTTGTCTTTGTACTTGTCAATGCGTGCAATGATGATGCAATGTAGGAGAAGTTTGTAATGAACTTTCTCCAGTATTGGACTGCACCTAAGAAACTTCTGACTTCTGTTATAGTACTTGGCTTAGGCCAGTTTACAATAGCTTCGACCTTCACAGGGTCTACTTTCAATTGACCATTCCCTACGACATAGCCTAAGTACACTAGAGATGTCTTTGCAAATTCACATTTAGACATCTTTACATAAAGTTTTTCTTTTCTTAAAACATCAAAAAATTTCTTTACATGACTTACATGATCATCCCAAGACTTGCTAAATATAAGAATATCATCTAGATAGACAATGACAAAATCATCAATGAAAGGACGAAAGACATCGTTCATGACTCGCATGAACGTTGCAAGCACATTACAAAGCCCAAAGGGCATAACCAACCATTCATAAAGTCCCTGTTTTGTCTTGAAAGCAGTTTTCCAAATGTCATCTTCTGCAATTCTAATATGATGATAACCACTTCGCAAATCTAATTTAGTGAAATAAACTACATGTTTCAACTGATCAAGTAAATCATCAATTCTTGGAAGAGGGTACCTATTTTTTACCGTTATCTTGTTCAGGGCGCAGTAGTCAATGCACATTCTCCAAGATCAATCTTTCTTTGGAACCAACACAATTGGAGAACTGCAAGGAGATGTACTAGGACGGATAACTCCTTTCTCCACTAACTCCTAAACCTGTTTCTTGATTTCCTCATTCTGCATAATGGAAAAACGGTATAAGTCGATATTAGGCAATGGCACATCCTGTTGCAGTTGAATTTCATGTTGTATTTCCCTCTTGGGTGACAACCCCTTTGGTTCCTGAAACAATTCATCATAAGCAGAAACAATTTTGACCATTTCAACCTTGTGTTTTGGGTCACACCCCTTAAATTCCTCAGAGTTATCTTCTTCTTTGGCTTTTACAAGCATTAACACAAAGTTCTTACTAGAGTTGACTAACCTTTTCATTTGACCAACATTAACTAGTGTGAGATTAGTCTTGACCTTGTGTGCACGTACAATGTATTCTACCCCATCTTTAAAAAGATGATACTTGTTCTCCCCCCTATAAAAGATTGCCTTTCTATCAAACAGATAAGGACTCCCTAATACAAGCCCACAAATATCTAGAGGTACAACATCTACTTCTACTTCATCAATGAAATTAGCAGTGATGGCAAAACGCAATTTGCACTATTTTGTCACCTGCAACTGTGCATCATTACATACCCATCCAAGTGGATAGGGCTTAGGATGAGGAGTAGTAGTTAGATTCAATTTCTTAACAACCTCTTTAGAAATCAAGTTGACTTGAGAGCCCGAATCAAATAGTGTATCAATCTTTGTGTGTTTAGTTACCACACGAATGTGGAACAGTTCATTCCGTTGTTTATCAACTTTAGGAGTGGATACTTTACTTGCATTACTTGTACTTGCATTAGAAATACTTGCATCAGAAGAGAGAATTATACTTTTCCCTTTACCTTGGATCCCGACAGCAACGATCTTTGTCTCATCTCCAGAATCAGATCCAAGATCCTGTTGAATGATAGCAGTAGTAGTCTTTTGTTTGCCTTTATTGCCTCCAAATCTTTTTGGCCTTGCTTCTGGATGCAATTTCCAGCACCTCGATTCATCATGCCCCTCTTTCTTGCAATGCGAGCATGTGGGTTTTTCACCCTCTTTCTTCACCGTAGTTGTCTTCTTTCCTTTACCTTTATCTTTTTCTTTATCTTTACCCTTAGACTTTCCATCATATTTAGATGGATTTTTATCAAACTTATCAATGAATGATCCCTTACCTCTAGACTCTAAGTGGGTAGCTTGGACACAAACTTCGTCAAGGTTATTGGGATTCAAAACCAAAATTGAATGTCTAAGGTAGGAATGAAGACCTCCTATATACTTCAACAAAGTATCCTAGGTGTACAATGGAACATCTAATGCAATAGCCCTTTTACAAAATTCATGAGTGTACTCCTGAATAGACTAACCTTTCCCTTGCCTAAACATCTGCCAATTCATCATTAGCTATTGCATGTAGCCTAAGGGATAGAATTGCTTTTTAAGAGCACTTACAAATTCTGTCCAGGACAAGTTGACTTTACCATGTTGGGAGATTTCTGCTCTAGTCCTACTCTCCCACCAAGTTAGAGCTATACCCCCTAACTGAAGAGTAGCAAGTTGGATCCTATCAGCATCATCTACGAGGTTTTGGACTCTACAATAGAATTCAACTTATTGAATCCAATCATCTAGTTTTTCAGCATTTAATTCACCACAGTATTTTGGTAAGTCAAATTTTACATCCAACTTAATTTTGGGCTTATGTGCACCCTTAAAAGGATTAAAAGGCATAGAATGAGTAGAAGAAGGAGAAGAAGGAGAAGAGGGAGAAGAGGGAGAAGAAGGAGAAGAGGGAGGTGTCTTCAGAGGCTCAAGATCATCTCCTGATTTCTTTCCTTTGCCTGCACGAGCTTCATGTCTCCGCATCTTTTCTTGTCTCTCCTGGAATAAGACTTCGACCATGGCCTTCATGTCGAGAAAAGCCTTCTAAAATTCCTTCTCACCAAGCTCAGAACTTTGTCCATCATTTGGATCTGCCATATGTGTTCGTGAATGAGCTCTTCGTCTTCCAATCTCTGGATTATACTCTTCAAGTTTTCCTTTGCCTTGTTGAAGCTAGGAGCATGTAAGCATTCAAATCTGCAATACTTAGTCAAAACACAGCTCTGATACCAATTTGATCCGATTTAGGATCTAAGACGATTGCTTAAAGAATGCATAACAATTACAATTCCAATCCCCAAATTACTAAAATGAAATCAACACCATAACATAATTAAACTAATGAAATTGAGAAAAAGACAGAAATCAGAAGGAGACAAGAAAGAGAAAATGCAAATAGCTTGATAATGGAGTTCATTGTAAAACGACTACATTTCTGGGTCCCTCTCCAAAGAGTAGACTGATCCGATTGATATCTTCAAAAATTCAGCATTACAATAGCTGGCAAGCTCTTCCCTTCAAGCACGACGGAATTCCAGCATTCTCCCGACGTACAGGAACAACAAATTATCTCCCAAAATGCTCTAAGTCTCCAACACCTGAGGAATTCATAGTTACCCCTCTAAGCCTCTAATCTCCCCTTTTTATGCAAAAGATTTACTCAATTTGGTTAACCAAATGATTTACAAAATCCACCTTATCTCTCCATTTTTACATAAAATCTTAATAATCTCCTTTACATAGATAAATTAACAATAATATCCCCCTTTAAAAATTCCAAGCCCCTAATTTTATTCTTTCCGGGCGTTTGTTGTTACAAAATAAATCTTGATTTATTTTGTTGGGGTGGCAAATTTAATTGTTTTAGGAAAAAAATATTGAAAATCTCCTTAAATGTGGGGATTCCACCTTTATGGAAGGCTCCCCACAAAATGTGGGCCATCCCCATGTTAGGTGGCGCCCCCACTTTAGGTGAGTCACCCCCCATAACATGGGTGGCATTCCCACATAATGTGGGTCGCCCCCCATGTGTGGGTGGCTTCCCACATAAAGTGGGCGCCCCCCTTAATGGGTGGGTTTTATCCCACTTTTTTAGGAGTTTAATTTTATACTTTTTTTTTCATTTATTTTATTTTGATTTTTATATATTTTTTTTTCCAAAATATTTTCCAAATTGGAGGATTGAGGAGATGACAAGTGCTGGAGGGCCGACACGCAGCTTTACTAGGCATTGACGCCATCAAAGTTGACCTAGATTTTGACCATATCTTAACTTTGTCATATGATCTGCTGGGTGAAAACCAACTCTCACTTAATCGTGATGATGAGCACCAAGCATAATGGTGTTGACTTTGCCGATTTTGACAACTTTATTTCGGCCCCTTTTCTAGCCTCGCTTTATGAGGGTTGACCATAGGTTTTATCAGACATGGAGCCGGACTCCTCGATTGACTCGTTGAGTTGGGCGCTGGAGTCAAGATTTCACCTCTTGCTGATAATAGTAATTCTAAAGATAAAAGAGAAACTTCAATTTTGACTAAGATCCTTTGATTAGTTAATGAATCCACATGAGGTGGTTAATACATGTCAAGAACTCAAGTGATATGCTACACAATAAAAGGAGACCAAGGGAACACACCTTGCGACAACAACTTCTTTATATTCCCCTCATTTTGGCTATGTTGTTATTTAATTTTTTTAGAGGTTCTAAAATCTCTGTCAACAACCAACAAGGTTCTCACAACCTTGTCAATGCTTGACATTATTTTTTTAAATTCTTCAAAAAAGTATAAGTCTTTATGCTTTGGTGAGTTGGAAAGGTTCTAAAACCTTTTTCGGCTCCAAACAATTTTTTCACAACATTGTTGGAGGCCATAAATTTTTTTATAATTTTTTAAGTTTCACCAAGTTTAGTTTAGTTTAGAACAAGTTCCAAAACTTCTATAGGCTCCTGACAAGGTTATCCTAACCTTGTTAGAGCTTGATAGTTTTTTCAAAATCTTTTTGACAACTAAAGTATAACAACATTTTAAAGTGTCGTCAAAAATTGGTGGAGGTTCGAGAACCCGTGTCAGATCCAAAAATAGTTTCTCACAAGCTTCTTGGAGCTCAACATAATTTTGAAAATCTTTTGAAAGCTTTAGAGAAGGCATGCTCATTTTTTTGGCACAAATTGTTTATGTTTCTTGAGCCTCTTATGGTTTATAGTGGAGGGTCTGTCATCAAAATGTTTTTCTAATAAGAAAACAAGTAAATAAAAAGAATGGTCAAGTGGTTGTTAGAGGTTTGACATGGTTTTGTAGCCATGGGTGAGTGTTGATGAGGTTTTGACAACCCATCTTTACACCAGGTAGTGTAAAGGGGTTGTTGGCACCAAGAAGGGTGGTGTTGTGCATTTACTTGCCACCTACTCACATTAATGGTGCTAGTTTAGGATTAGCTACCTATGATGAATTTTGTGGCTTGTCCACCTACTATCAATTATTATAGATGCCATTGTTTAATCTAGGATGCCAATTTTAGGAAAGATTGCTTCTTGATCATAGATCAAATCTTAGAACTACAATGCAATAATTACTTGGTTTAACTCCTATTGCTATTATTATAAATATTATGATAATTCTTTAAAGATGTTGGTTTGGTTGTGGTTCTTCAAATGCTCAAAAGTTTCAAGGCATCCATTGTTGCTAGTCCAATCCATTTAGATTGAGTATAAACCTATGAAATTGAAAGATAAAATCATTGCACATGGATTTGTTACAGAATGTCTCCAAAGCACTAGGAACATGTTTAGGAACCTGTCTCTTAGTTGCAGTAAGAAATTTTCTCGTGTCACATTTTTTGGTACAAATGTAGTGTGGTTTAAATGATTGTTATAAAATTCTAAAATTGTTGCAAGTAGTGTAATTATCTCTCTCATTTTATGCATGCATATACTTGTAGTTATGTTATGGATTACTAAGTATGCTCTACCATAAAATTCATAGTCTATGGCGTATGCAAATACATAGCTCAATCTTCTTTCAATTTTATTTTATTTTTTTCTTAGTATGTTGTCTCTATTTCCAAAGGAATATGCATTAGTCTAGAACCAAGAACCCCTCTCACACCATCAATCAAAACATAAATCAGTATTGTAGGAATAGGAGTAGCTTTGTGCATTCATGCCTTGATAATATAACTAGGGATTTATCTTAAAGAGAGTTGTTAAATGAATCTATCTCATGTGGGTTACACTTGAATATTTGCATCACCTATATTGGGGTTTTGAGACATTTGGTTATACCTAGTTCAGTGATAAGTTGTGACGCCAAGTCAACAAGTTGGGTTTGGCTATCAATATTAATGATTATCCAATTTATATGATTTCAATAACTATTAAGGTATACCCTTGGGAGCACTCTCTTGAGTCTAAGTTGAGTTAAAAAAACAATATTTAAAACCCACTCTCATAGAGTTAGCTTTAACCCTCCACGATTTGCTGATGAGGTGATTTCACTTACATGATGACAACCTTGGCCTTGTGAATGATATTTTGTTCTGGGAAACAGAGCAATGGTTTTGGAACCCAACGAGGTACACCATGATGTTCCTCTTTTCTATGCATCACACTTTCATGATTACATTTCTACATTGGGTGAAATGTAACTAATGTTGCCTTTTACTATTTACATTTGGGGACACCATGCTTCTCTCTTGTCTATAGTGTGCATACTATTGCTATATCTTGAAGACTTGCTCTATTATTTTGACATTAGACATGGTTGTGGGCTCCTATTTCTTATCGTAGATTTGGCCTTCTATTTTAGCATTATGGCTTATCTTAGGACCCTTTACATAGTGGCAACACTCATCAAATATTGTTGCATCATGATGAATTTTAATCAACCAAAAAAAAGTGAAAAGATTAAGAAAATTGTTGAAGGAAGTGTACGAAAAATACCAACACATATTTTAATGCTTCATACATGTGATGCTTTGCAAATTCAATAGTGCATGCTTAAATGTTCTTATTTTTGCTTTTTTTATTCACATTGGATTCTTTCTTGATGCATGGTTTGACATCATTGCCTTCATTTCCTTGTAAGAAACGATAATTAAGAAAATTAACTGCACAGACTATTTTACTTCATTTTAATCACCAATTCCAAATTTTGTGAATGTACAACGAAATTTGATTGTCTCCAAATGTGTCCTTGGGTTTATTGATATTTTTCATGGGTTTGCATATCCTAAATCTATCATATATCTCGCTAAAGTTTAATTTGAAATGACTTATGGAATAGTTATAGACTTGTAAACATTAATTAAAAATCTTTTAATCATTATAAGCTTGCCTGGTAAACATGACAATTATCTTCGTTCGGCTTTTTGAGATAATATACGGAAACTTTCTAAGAAATATATTCACAGTACTATGGTGCTATGCTAATTTTACTACAGTAATTCCACTGAACTACGGGAAATACCTACCAAATTAATACAAACTCTTAAATATAGCAATTACATTATTGTTCGTCATCCACTTAATGTATTATACATATGCAGAGATATTTTCGGTGTGCGATCTCCTGAAGTACTCACTCAGTCGTCAAGTCTGGCGTGAGTACAAACCCCCATTTCTGGGACGAGGAAAATTATTTCCAATTGGCAACCTTTTCCCACCACCGTGACTTCTTCTTCGAAAAGAGAAATGGTGATTTAGAGACTTAACTGGCCGGGAGCCAATGGTTTTGAATTATCGTACCGTATCGAATGGTAAATGTTTGAGACTGGCATTTTTTAAAGAATGTTTCGAATAGCTAACATTAAATTATTTTTATTAATGGAAAGTTAAATAAGATATATATTTCTATCAAAAGAATTTCGTTAAATTTTCATAATCTATAATGTGGAATGCAGTTTTTAGTTTAAATTAATGTATGCTTTCTAATGGATATTTCTAAATCATATTCAGGTTCGATCCATCAATTTTAAGTAAGTGAAGAAATGATACAGAACAGGAGAGGAAACATAGAGAAATACCATTTGAATTGTAAATTAATAAATAATATAGTTTTCTATAAGATTGGATTTATTTTTCTATTTTTTAGTTCTATTTATTTATTTATTTATAGTTTTGATTTTATTTTACTTATCTTCAAAAATAATTCCATATTTTACTTATTTATTATTAGACTTAATATTTTTCCTATGTCTAGAAATCCATTCTCTATATCAACATTAGCATGTTAGTGTCTAGGGTCAATGTGTAAATGCAAAAGGTAATGGGATAGAAAATGGTAAAAAATATAAAATAAGTTCTTAAAGAGTTTATTATTTGGGGTAAAGATTTCAAGCACTTCTAAATAGATTATTTACATGGTACAAAAATATGAAATGTAGGATTTTGTCTCTAATTTTCAAATATGTAATTTATTCTAATATACAACTAATAAAATCTTGTTAATTAAAAGATGTATATATATTTTTAAATATGCTAGAGGCCAAAATATGCACGTGTACAACACACATAAAAAGTACTAAATAAAAGTATTTTTAAAAATCCTTTCTTGGATAAATCTATATAATATTGTAGTTTGGTTTGAATTTTGTAACATTTTATCAAATATTTTTTATTAATTATTAAGTTAGATTAAAATATATAATGTAAAAGGCTTCATGTATGACACACACAATTCTACCTAAAATAATTGTAACATGATTATTTTAATTTCTTATAGAATATTGTCTAGATTGGTCGTACATGATTTTCAAAATAAAAATAAAAAACTAAAAGTTATTAAAATAATAACAAACATATGTTATTTCAAGTTTATGAGACTTTATAAAAAATTAAGACAAAGCATTGGGAAAGGGGGATGGCATTTGTGTGCTGCTGCGCGGGCTTGCCTGAGCGAGGCCGTTGAGGCCGACCTTGCATGGCAGTATTCTCTCTTGCATGCTCAGTTTTCTTGGTGGATCGGGTGGTTGGAGGCGTGTGTGCATGGTAGGGTGGATTTTAGTGCTTCTTGGGGGGGTTTTTGGTGTAGGTTGCTCTCTTTATCGCTGGTGGCTGTGCTTTTCCTACTGTGCTGGGCGTGTTGTGTGTGGGCGAGTTGTGTGTGCCTTGAAGGCTGCGCTGGGTTGGGAGTTTGGAGGCTGCGTTTTGTATCTTTCTCTGCCTGGGTTTTCTTCATTTTGTGCGGTGTGTGGTGTCTCTCTTTGCTTGTGTGGCACTGCTGCTGGCTTGTTGAGGTGCTGTGTGTGGGTCATTCCCTCTCTTGCACGGGTTCTCTTATCTGCATACCCGCCTTGGGCCTTGTAGCGGCTGGGTTTTGGTGTGGGGTGAGGTTTCTTGGGGGCTTTGTGTGGGTTAGGCTGTTTTTGCTCCGGTGCTTGCCTTTCCTTTGTCGGTGGCTCTCTTTTTGGACGGAGTGTGTGCTATTCCTCATGGAAGGACATAAGCTAGATGATAAGCCTGATCATGGTTTGTTTCTTCCTGGAGGAGGTTAGAAGTCTGCTGATGTGGGTCAGTCTGGTGAGAGTTTGATGAGGACCAATGGATTCTGACTTCAAAAAGTAAATGGGTGTCTGGAGCAATTCAAGGATCGGTTAGTGCTCGTGATACAACCAGAATTTGTGGTAGAGGATGTGGAGTACTTTTGTAACCATGTATTGATCTGCAAGTTTATGGGGATGCGTGCTTCATTTCTTTTTTGGATTTGTGGATTCGCAAAATTTGGAACCCTAAAGGTGATTTTGATATCTTTCTAGTTGTAAATAATTTAATCATGGTCAATTTCTCTTGTGTTGCTAATAGAAATTGAGCCTTTGAGGGTGGACTGTATTTCCATAATCAAGTGGGTTTATTCATTAAACCATGGCACATGGGGTTCAACTTTGTTGAAGAGATTCCTTCCCGCATTTTGGTATGGTTACGTCTCCCCCGTTTGCCTCTTGAGTGTTGGAGAAGCGACATTTTGCAAATGATTGCTCTCTTGCTTGGTAAGCCTATTTGGCCCTCTCAATAAACTCTGAATAGAAAGATTCTTTCCTGTGCTCATATTTGTGTTGAAATTGACTTGAATAACCCATTGCCAAATTTCGTGGCCATGAGCATTGGAGAAACTTCTTGGATCCAACAATTAGATTATGAGGCATTACCTTTTTGTTGTCGACTATGCCATGAGTATGGCCACCTGTAGTGAATGTGTCCCAAAGCCTCTAATCTTGTTGGTTCGACTTATGCTCCTCATCAAGTTGACTCGATGATGGACAAGGGTAAGTCCCCTATGTAGGGGGGAGTGGCAGATAAGGATGGTTTTGTGCCAGTTAGACCCCGTAATAAGAATAGAGGCCAGAGGAGGACAATTAAAGATCGACATGAAGAGGAATCCCTCAACAGGTTTGAAGCTTTAGAGGGTTTGGTTTAGGAAGAAGGGGTTCCCTTTGATATGCAAATTGCAGATAGTTCTATTATGGAGAAATGCTTAGAGGATAAATCGAATGTTACTTCCAATGTGATCCTAGTAGGGGGTCAAGGGAGCCAGATGGATGCTAAACTTCCTACATCAGTTTCTGGGGGTGGGGGAATTGGTGCAACACTAGACATAAACTTGGTATTAGATCCTCCTGCTCCTGGAACCTTCATTGAAAAGGCTACCAAGGAGTTTGGTAAAGGCAAGACCTTTTCTCCAGCTTTGGGTCTTCACCAAAAACCCCTAAAAAAGGGGGCTCCAAAGAAGACTGTTAAAGTTGGAAGGAAGAAGGATCAGGAAAAGGTTAAGTTGATTAGGGAGATGTTGGTTGAGTCTGGCTTGGTGAGAAATATTAATACTCACTTCTCCCAACCACAAAGATGATTGTGCTATCTATGAATGTAAGGGGTATGAATAGCATCCCTAGACAAAAGGCTATTTGGGAGTTGATTCGGGTTCACTCTCCTGATTTGGTTTTCCTCTAGGAGAATAAGTTGTTTGTTGATGGTATGTTGAATTTGGTTCGTAAAATTTGAAGTAGATGTCTTTGTCAATGTGTTGGAGCACTGGGTAGCTCAGGGGGTATTGCCTGCTTATGGGATATGTGTAAGGTCATTCCCCTTTGGTGGATTTCTGATAGGTGCTCTATTTCTCTTGTTGCTTCCAATTTGGAGTCAGGTGAGAAGATTCTTATTACTAATGTCTATGCTCCTACATATATTCCTGGAAAAATGCACTTGTGGTCTAAAATTAGGTTTTTGTGTTCCTTGGAGCCTTTTCTCCCTTGGATTATTGTAGGTCATTTTAATGCAATCTTGTCTCTGGATGAGAAAAGGGGTGGGACTTTTCATTTGGATGCCTCCTCTAACCTCATGAGGGACAATGCGGCTTCTATGAACTTGGTGGATATCAAACCCTTGAATGGGGTGTTTTCTTGGAATAATAGGAGGATTGGGGATGATGCCATTTCTGAAAGGTTAGATAGGTTCTTGGTGTCCAGCTTCTAGGTTGGTGACAAATGGATGACTAGTTCAAAGATTTTGGACTAGCGTGGCTCAGATAATTGGCCAATCAAACTTTTTGCCTATTTGGTGAGGTCTTCTACAAGATAGTCTTTTAAATTCCAACTCATGTGGCTTCAGGAGGCATCTCTCTAGGAATTAGTCCCTGGGTGGTGGAGGGATGGAAAGCCAACATTTAGTACTCCTATGTATTCCTTTGCAAAGATGCTTTAGTATGTCAATTACAGGTTGAAACGTTGGAACATACACAATTTTGGCAATGTGTTCTAGGCTAAAATGGCTGCTTAGGAGCACTTGGATTCTATCATTTAGCAAATTCGAGACTAGGGGCTTATAAAGGAGTTGAGTTTGCTTAAGTTTGTGGCTATAAAGGACGTGGAGGAATGGGAGCTACAGGAGGAAATTTTTTGGAAGCAAAAGTCTCACATTAATTGATTGCAGGAGGGGGACAAGAATATTTCCTTCTTCCACAATTTAGTTAAAGACAAAAGGCAAGGAAACATTATATCTTCTCTAAAATCCTCAACTGGGGACCCTCTCCTTTCTTTGATTGAAATTTCTAAGAAGGTTGTTCGATACTTCTCTGGCCTATTATGTGATGATTCAATTCCTGCCATTGAGGAGGAAGATGCTATCCTATATTGTATTCCACCCTTGGTGATTGAGGAAATGAATGGTTCTCTCCTCAATCCAATCACTCTGTTGGAATTCAAAAATGTTGTGTTTCAAATGAGGAAAGGTAAGTCTCCTAGTCTTGATGGGTTCTTGGTGGAGTTCTTTTAGGAGTTCTGGGAGGTTATCAAGCTTGATCTTCTCAAGGTTGTCCAGGAATCTCATAAGAATAGGCAAATGCCTGTGAGTTTCCTTTAATGCCACTCTTGGCTCCCCATCCCTACATGAGTGCTGATTCTTTGATATCTTTAGGCGTATTTCCTTTGTGTCGTTGTGCGCTAAATCATCACCAAGTTTTATTGTCGAGCACCGGGCCATGCATAGACAAGTTGGATTTCTCACCATGGAAATAGGTAATTTGTATCGCGGTGCAATTTTGATGGTGTGGTCTTGCTGCAGAGACTGTGCACTTTATAGCCTCATCCAAGGAAAAGGCTATGTTCATTAAGCTTGATATGGCCAAGGCATATGATCGTGTCAAATGAGATAATTTTCTTACGAAGATTTTGAGAGCTTTCAACTTTGGAAATGATTGGATTGATTGGGTTTTGAGCTGTGTCATGACTTCATCCTTCTCTGTGCTCATCAATGGTGAGCCTTCTAAAATTTGAGCTTTTGAGGGCTCCCTGCTGGGGACTTCTATCTCTATACTCTTATCTTATTTTGATGGCGTAGGTTGACTTGGGAGATCTTGAAATCTCATGGGCTTATTTGGATGGTCAAGGCAGGATAATAATCTCCCTACTCCCAAATTTTAGCTCATTTATACTATGGGCAATGGATGGCAGAGTGGAAGCAACAGCCATAAGGAGTGGCCTGGCGATTTCACCCTGGAAGCCTGGAAGCAAAGCATTTAATTGAAGGAAAATCTTCCATTTATTTTGCAATTCAACTCATCTCACAGAGACGTATTCTTTGCCTTTTAGGTCAGCTCCATCCTCTTACTCCACTCCAGGTTCTATTATCCAATTCTTACCTCGAGTGCTTTGGTAATTGATAAGCATTGAGAAGTTCTAAAAATAGGTCACCATTGGACGCTCAAATGGTTTCCTACTATAGGAGACACTCCTTTGAAGCTCCAGGTGCAAGCCTCCCTATGTATAGGTGCTCTGCCCATATGCTCCCTAGTTTCTGTGTGCTGACTTGAGGCCCCCTGACGTGTTGTTTCTATTCAAAAATATCTTCATAGAAGTGGATTCCCATCATGATGGCTCTATTGTCCTAAGCAAGAGGGTGGTCTTAGGTTTCAAATATCTGACTTGAAACTAAGCTAAGCTTTATTGGAGGTGGTGCTCCCAGCATCAGCAGACTTGGGCTAAGATCCTCACCTCAAAATACCTTGGGGCTGTGGATGGAGTGGATGTTCCCAGATACACTATTATAGGGAAAGGATCTATGGTTTGGAGCACTCTCAAGAGGGTTTTTCTGGCTGACAAGCAAGGCTTTGCTCTTGGATTTGTAATAAGGGTCTGTGCTGCCTCTTTATTTGACTTTGGGATGGACATCCTATTATGGCCCTACTCATCCCCATTTGCGTGACTCACAGGCACTTTGGATGCTGGATGGTCTCATGTGGCTGGATTTCCAAGTCTCTATGTTGGATTAGGCTTTGGTGGCAAATGGAAGGGACCTCCTGCATGAGTGGCCAACTCTGAGGCTCCTGCAGACTCATGGGTGAGCCAGTGCATCTCTATTAGTAGGGTTTGCACCCCTCTTGGAGAGTGGATGTCTAGCATGGGGTGGAGAATGCAAGGAAAAATCACCGTGGCCTTTGGGCATGTGGTTCTTGGATGAATAGCTACTGACACACATGGCTACTTGGTGAAGGATATCCGGGAACAAGTCTCTCTTGGCCTATGTACCTTTTTCTCTCCGCTGGTGGACCTGCACGGCGCCCCGACCCGAGAATGGGCCTCGGCCTCACAGGTTTTATGTGCTAACAATGAGGAGAGTCCTTCCCACCTCTTCTTCCAATGCCCTTTTGTTAGGGAACTTTGGCACTTCTAGCGGGGTCTCTAGAGTTAGCCATGTTGGCATGCTTCCTCTCTTGAGGATTTCTGTAGTAGGCTGGGGAGTTCTACAACTAAGACTTCATTTCTCCATACTGCTTGGTTAATTGGTCCTAGCTTCATCATCTGGTAGATTTGGTTGGAGCATAATCGTAGGATTTTCTTGGATAAGAAACTTTAGGTGATGCAGGTTTGGACGAGGATTCTGGGAGCTCTGCAGGAGACTCTAGCAGCTAGGTGTGACCTCTCCACCCCTGTGGACCCTAGGGATATCAAGACTATTTAGAGTTTTGGGCTCTCTTGTTGCGCCAAGGAAGGGAGGAGGCCTGGACTTGGTCGAAGTGTTAGAGAGAAGGTCCAAAGAGATGACCATTGGATGCCTCCACCTATGGGGTTGTTGAAGATAAATACAAATGGGTCCTCTAAAGGTAATCCTAGCCATGCTGTGATTAGGGGCATTTGCAGGGATTGTTCTGGAGTTGTTGTGTTCTTTTCTGAGTAATGCGGCTTACATTCTAATAACTTCATGGAGGCCTTGGCTATTCTCTCAGCTTTGAAGAGGGCTTGTGCTCTTGGTTGGAGAAGGATAATTTGTGAGTCTGATTCTCAGATTGTAATTGACTTACTAGAGAAGCGACATCTAGAGGATTCTAACTGGCAGTTGGCAGGGGTGGTTAGATAGATCATTTCCCTGGGGGAGCCTTTGGACTCTATCACCTTCCGCTATATTCCTAGGGAGTGGAATAAGGTGGTAGATGGTTTGGTTAAATGGGCTTCAGAGCATAGGGGAACCTGGAAAGTGGACGATTGGAATGTTCTTTTAGATGGTCTTTCTAGGGATCTTGAGGACTTGGTTGTAGAGGATATGAGATGTGTTCTAGGTGTTGCTTGATGTTTCTACTTTTGGCCCCTTTTGGGTGGTTGGGTTCTTTTGGCTTTGTACTGCTTTCTTGATTTAATAAAGTTTTTACCCTCTTTTTATAAAAAAAAGGTTTATGAGACTTTATGTTTAAAAATTAATTAATTAATTAAATAAATCCATGGCTTAGAATGCAAGTTTATGGTTTAAGTTATGCATGATTTTCAATAGAAATTTTAAACTGTATTAAATAATCTATCATGAGAAAGAAGACCATGTAGAATTAGAATACAAAGGTAAAATATTTTATTTTAATTATATATTAATAAATAATATAGTTTTCTATGAGATTAAGTTTATTTTTCTATCTTTTACTTTTATTATTTTACATTTGTTTTGATTTTAGTTTACTCATCTTCAAAAATAATCTCATAATTTACTTATTTATTACTATACTTAATATTACTCCTATGTCTAGAAATCCATTCTCTATATTGACATTAGCATGTTAGTGTCTAGGGTCAATGTGTAAATACAAAAGGTAATATATTTTTTTTCTTAAAAATCACAATAGTTTGTTATTTGGTGTAGAGATTTCAAGCACTTTTAAATAGATTATTTACATTTCATAAAAATGTGAAATGTAATATTTTTTCAAGCACTTCTAAATAGATTATTTATATGATATAAAATTTTGAATGTAGGATTTTGTCTCTAATATTTGAATATGTAATTTATTCTAATATACAACTAATAAAATCTTGTTAAGTAAATGATGTATAAATTAATATTTTCAAAAATATGGTAGAGACCAAAATATGCATGTGTACAACATATATAAAAAGAACTAAATAATTTTAATTGTTTTTAAAAACTGTGGAGAAATGTATATGATGTAGTTTGGTTTGATTTTTTTTTTGTAATATTTTATCAAATATTTTTAATTAATTATTTTACATTAGATTAAGGTATAATCTAAAGAGCCTTCATGTATGACCCACACAATTTCACCTAAAATAATCGTAACTTGATTATTTTAATTTCTTATAGAATATTGGTTAGATTGGTCACATATGATTTTAAAAATAAAAATAAAAAAACCAAAAGTTATTTTAAAACAATAGGAATATATGTTATTTCAAGTTTATGAGACCTTAAGTTTAAAAAATTAATAAATAAATTAAAAATTAGGCTTCTAATATTATTTGAAAATTAAAATTGTCATCTCTATTGATTTTTAATTTTAAATAAATATACTTCAAAATAAAGCCAAATCTACCTGAAGTTAATTTTACTAATAAATTGTACCACCAGATTGTACTTGTAGGTCCAAGACTTAGGGTAATATGTTTGCACTCTCCTTATGGCTTGCCTTAAATTTGTTGAGAATATGTATAAACTACTACAATGAAAGTATAAACAAATAGTAAAGAAATATAATTGAATAATTGATTTTCCATGTGATTAACAATTAAATTAATATGGAGAATTATATAGAAACATATATTATAAAATTAAAATCAGTAAACACTCATAACACTAGATATATGTAGAGAAATCATTATCAAAGAAAACATCACCACCAAAGAGAAAACAACCTTATATTGATCATAAATAATATATTACATAAATATAATTCACCCAATTGTGTAGTCTAATATTAAATTATAATGACATAATAGTACTCAACATGTAAATAGCCCATACAACCTCTATCTAATTCATCAAATTTATAAAAAGTGAGAAGAGGAAAAGACAAGTAGTTTTCCAAATCCATATGTACCAAAACCATGGTTTATGGTTAAAATGCCATACCCCATGTGTAATTATGATAACAACGAAGATATCAATCAATTATGATATAATATTCAACCCATGATACACGATGGGCTTGCATTCCCAAGTATAGAGCTCCATAACAAAGTGTCCAACTAATGTGGACCTCACCCTTTATAATAAGATATTCTACTCCCACAAAGGTATCTCGCACGTTCTTCATAAGAAAGATGGTTAATTACAATTATGCTAAAAGCTGTATAACTTCTACTATTGACCATTTTTTGTAACCTCCCTTATTCAATCCTAATTATCTAAGATAAATATAATAATTAAATAATCTCTCAAAAATGTATGTCCAAGTATCCCATTTGAAGATTGATAAAATATTAATATTACACCTATGATTGCAAGGTTAATATTAACTAATTCTATCAAAGTTTGGTGCTTTGTCAAAAAGCTAAATCTAACATTGTATCAATAGAAGACATTATAATTCATTCCTCTTATCAATCACCTCTTGTTTAACACATGAAAAAATATTCTTTGTGAACCACCTCTCTTATGGATCCTATAGAGTCACACACACACAACTTTTCTATTGTTGGTTTATCTCTCCCTCTCATATAACCTAAGATTTGATACCATTTTTTGTTCATGGGTGGATATTTTATTAAATTATTCTCCAACCACACATCCCTAATATAAAGTTAATTACACAATATTTTTTTTTTTTAATGTAAAACAAAATAAATAGATAAATGATACCTTTAGATTTATCAACATGTTTTTAGTACATTGATTGGATTTACAGTCAAGCCTTTAATCCGTAAAATATTCACAAACCAAAAGGTGTTATAGTACTACACAATAGACATCATAAGAACTCATTCCTAGTTCACACATGAAATGCATAATAATTCTACACTTTGACCCCTACTACAATTCTTCTATTTCTTGCCTACACCAAAAGTAGTACACATTTATATTGACACTAATAGGATATCATAATTTTAATATTTAGATATTGGATTAATAGTTTTACATGTCCACTTGCCTAGACATCAAGTTTTCTCTCCAATCTTAGTGTAAGGATAAAAATTGCATACTTCATTTTGCACTTGCTTTAGTGTTTATTCTCCTAGCATGTTTTAAGGTGCACTAAACCTTATCCTTGACCCTTTTCCTTTAGTGTATTGCCAAATTCATTTATCACTCTTTGATTCTTCTTACTAAACTATAACAACTTGTAAAAAATTAATATTTTATCTAAGATGCTAGTATATTGTGTAGAAATCCATATGACATGATAGAATCCTATGAATTTTAAATTTTGAATGTTGTTCTTTCCTATCATTTATTGATTGTCACTTGTTACATTTTTTTATCCAAAAAATGTCTTTTTACTTAAACCTGACCATAGGAATGATTTCATGGCTTGTGAAATACAATTAAAATAGGATATCCCACTAGTTGTGTGATGTGGGTGTGCTCAAAATCCCACCTTGATAAGATAATATAGCTCATTAAACTATGAATCATTCCACACATATCACCTAGGATCATGATATAGGTGAGCCAACATGCTTTGACCCTAAACATATAATTTTGTATCTTCTCCATCTCTTGAATCATGTAAATGAGGGCCTTATGTAAGTGTGTGCCTTAGCCATCTTGAGTGATACACATGGTAATGGTCACAATCATCATCCTCTATACTAGAGGGATATCCTCTCTCCTTTTCTTAATTCATCTCAATATAAAATGGGTCATATGTGGTCCTCTAGGATGTATCGATCGAGATCATAAAGCTACAATGCTCATGCATTATCTACTAACCTCTGTACTATGACCATAACATGTAGGACCTATACTAGTAGGAACATGATCTTAGATGAATCCTCCAATTTCATGGCCATCTCCCTAGTTGTAAGTTGAAATATAGATGTATCAACATCCCATCTCTCCATAATTCCATGAGAACTTTGTCATTATAATACTATTTGAGTAATTAGGAAAATCATCTAATAATTGATTAGTCATTAATTAATTATTAGGTCCCTTATTAATTTAATTACAACTTAGGAGTGTTTTTATTATTGGATTGGGATATTTATAAGTCAAGTTGTTTCATTGCATTGATTAGGACACTTATCACAATCTAATCATATTCATCCCTACTTTCTTGTTTTGCATATGAAGCCTTAATAGACATCTAGCCTTTGTGGATGCTTCTTAGAAT
>VDFB02177386.1:0-19880 GCA_007258455.2 Sequoia sempervirens | reverse complement strand
TCACATCCCTCATCAATTCATCCACGTCAAATCAATCAAACCCATAAACTTAAGTTGATTTAAAGGTATTAGGTGCTAGGTTAGTTGACATTAACCTGGTAAACCTATGTCTTCAAAGAAAAAATTAGGGAAACCATTCCACACATCTAATAATTTTTCTTTCACATTCACATACTCTGATTTAAGCTTAAAATCATCACCCAAGAGATAATTTTATATGAACTCTTCCAACTTCAGATGATTGTACTCACCCAGCTGAGAATGAATATAGATGCAAACATCTTTAGAATGAATCACATTGATTGGAACATGAGAGAATGCTATGGAT
The DNA here is from genome assembly GCA_007258455.2 of Sequoia sempervirens. Lineage (NCBI taxonomy): Eukaryota > Viridiplantae > Streptophyta > Pinopsida > Cupressales > Cupressaceae > Sequoia > Sequoia sempervirens. The sequence continues at coordinate 19,552 of VDFB02177386.1, read as the reverse complement.
CTTTGTCGGTCATAGTAGATATGTATGGATGTTTCTTGAACTTTGGCCTTGGATTCTCAACATCAATGAAATTGGTGTAACCATGATAACACTATCTACAAACAAGGGTTTTATAGGAAAACTAGAGAAATACTTGTGAATACTATTGTTAGGGTTAGCTCGCAACTCACTGAGACCTTCTTCACTCCCTTAGCTCTTGCACACACTTGATATCATTTAAATGAGGTTAAATGGTCCAAAAACCACATAAAAGGCTTTTCAAAATCCCTAAATTTCCACCATAAATACATTCATACTTTGTTAGGTGAACCTTTTTTCAGACTTTGTTGTGGCATCACAGGGATAGAATGAATCTCAACACATCTCCAAAAATCATTCTCTTGCTCAAAAATTATCACCAAAAGATTCATTCTTGCTTAGAAATTTTGTGCAATAAAGGAATTGATTCAACTCATTTTCTATGTTGAAATCTTCAATAACATATTTTTTTAGGGGGCTAAAGGGTTTCCAAATGAAAACTTCCCCTGAGATGAGGTACAGATTCATTTTTTGCTTCACTTTCTTCCTTCTTTTTCCATACCTTGTTCATCACCTTCTTTTGTTGATTAGAGTCAATCTTCTTTTGAGGAGCAAAAGGTCTTACATTCGTTCCCTTGCAAAATATTTCAATGTGTTATGATTTATTGCAATTGTAATAGATGATACTAGTTTGCAAAGCATAATACTTCTTCTCACATTAGACCTACAATTGATATCCCTATGACCAAACTTCTTGCATGTGTAGCAGTAACCATAGAAGGATTGAGAAATCATAGCATTAATATTCCTTATTATTTTACTTTTGCATTCATTAGCCTTGTGACCAAATTTACTTTTACCATTGAACCAAGTAGGAGCAGTTTGTTTAAGTGTAGGCTTCCTGACATTCCGCTTCTTGTTCTGCACAAGAGTGAATCCACTTTCTTTCTTGTTACCTTGATCTATCTTTGTATTTCTAGAGGTATTCAAGTCTTAGAATCTTTAGGGTCAACATTCTCCTCCTTTGTATCAAACTTTCCTTTTTCTTTAAATTTACTGATTATAGGACTTTTCCCCTTTACAAAACCAAAACCAGATTTCTCTTTTGATGGCTTTTGAGAGTTGATCAAATCATCTATAATTTTAGATCCTCCTCTCAGTTTTAAACCTTTGTCATTTTATCTTGTTCTTTCCCAAGTTCTTTTCTTAGAGTAATAATCTCTTCCTCAAGCTTTGAGCATTTAGCAGTCTTATCATTGAGCTTAGTATGTAACCAGTCCTTAATCCTCTTTCCTTCTTCAAGTTTGAATTTTAAATTAGAGATCATATCTTCAGATTCTTTGACTTTAATCTCACATCCATTTCCTCCTTTTATTTGAGCTTTTAGTTTTCCAATTTCTTCTTTTGATTCTTTAGCTTTTTTCCTTAATTTGACAATTGTCTCCTTTGATTTTTGCAACATGCACTCATGTTTGATATTTAGTGTTCTTGCTTCATATAAATCTTCAAGAGTAGATCATAGTTCTTTAAAATCAACCTCACAATAATTTGGATTGATATCCCAACCTTCAGGTTCCATTGGCTCTATATCTGGTTCTAGAATAAACATATCATTGATCTTTGCTATAGATCCCATGTGTTCAAGTGCAGGATCTACCTCCACTATTAAGCTTCTAAAAGGCACTTGGCTATGATACCAATTATTAAACACACCATAGTACTAAGGGGGGGTGAATTAGCATATATTAAAACAACCATTCCCATTTACAGATTAAAAAATCACATCACATTAACTAAAAAAAGAGAAAAAATGTAGACATGCACAACACAAAGACGGAAATATTTTTACGTGGAAAAACCAATGAGGGAAAAACCACAGTGAGAGTTAACTCACAATATATGAAGCTCACTATTTAAAAAAATTACAATTTTTTTTAAGGCTCACTGCCTAAGTACTTGCAAACTAAGGCACACAACCTTAGGGAAAGATACAAGGACCTACTGAGACTCACTATCTCAAAGTAGGATACATGAAAATTATAATGAGAAATATGAACATGAACTGCTATAAAGAAGTGCCCAACATATGCTATGGTTGTAGTCCCCTTTCCACACAATTAATCCATCATACAGACTTTGCACACTTTATATTCAACACTCATCACAGTCTCAATTCTCCATTCACCAATACCTTCACAAATGATTTTGATCTTCTTAAAATATACTCTACTACAACTCAAAACCCCAATTAGGTCAGCTCCAAGATGACCTTTAGATGAAATGTATGAAGCAACATAGGTCGGCTCCAAACATATACATTATGAAGAGAAAATGAGTTGCAGATCAAAAAACACCATAATAGGACCAAAAAAATTGAAACAAATCCTCCAAGTCAAGATTAATTAATTAGGACCAACTGCAAGTGAAGGAAGCAGTCTTGTTGGCCCAAACGATGACAACACCACCAAAATTTTCCAACTGTTCAACTTTACACCACCAAGGAGAGATGAAAAACTTTATGTGAAACAAGATGAGAACAATGTAGACTATACATAACATCTCTTCAACCTTCTCCTAAAGAAATTCATCACCATATGATGGCACAAGAAGAAAAACATATTGAATTGATGAAAACAAAGTATTTCGGATAGCTTGTAGCACTTCAAAACATAGGAAGTTGCATTGATGTACATGAAAACATTTGAGACTTGCAAGGATGAACCCATACACCTTTCTAATCATATCACCAAGTCCACACAACCACATCTATCTTTCCCGAGGAATGTAGAGCATTCCAATAGGCCTTCATCAACACTTTTCTTTGCCAGAGCATAGACATGAACTCTATCACTTATAAATTTCACTATACAAGGTGTAATGACATGAATTCTTGGATTTAACACCTTCACATCTTGAACATCTTATCTTTTGAACTATAATACAAAAGCTTACTCTGCAAAGGGATGCAAACTAAAATACCATGACTCTGTAATAGAGTATGCATTGTGAATGCCTTAGCAAATATTTTACAACTTATCTCAATGTTTGGTACACCAAACATGAATGATATGAAAGTAAGCATGCAAGAAACATATTGGAATAGGTCTACCCACCTCTGCATCACACATAAATATCAAATAGATCACCATCCTACCTCACACTGTATTGCTGACTATATCAACAAATATTCAGCACATCCACTGTCTCCAGAGTATTATACATTCTTTAAAACACACATTTGACATCAATGACAACGCATCTTGCAAAAAATCACTTATATAATTTATTGGATTATTGTAGGTATTTTTATTGTGTGAATTTCTAGGTTTAAAATTAATTTTGAGTCATTTTTTTAATTTTTTAATGGAACTTGTATTAATTATAATCTTTGAACTAATGAATTACTTAATGAGTTGCAAAGGAAATCACATGAAATACATGTTAAAATATAAATTGTATTAATTATAACTAGTAATGGATATATATACTAACTATACTAGTTAAGTAACTAAAAAATTGAAATCAGAACTAAATTATTAAATTATAAATCTTTACCTTCAATAAAGTTTTGTTAGCCTATAACAACTAAAAAATCAAGTCTAGATGTTCAATTACAACTTTTTCCTAAGAAGGATGCTAACCATGTCTCTAATACAAGCAATGTGGCTATCCTAACACCTAAAAAATGTGAAGTGGTATATTGTGTTTCAAAACGATTAAATGTGTGAATAAAGTGGAAGAGTGACTAAGAAAGTGTGATTGTTGTGAGCATACAATGACTAGGTTGAACAAAAAATGTAGGTAGAAATGTTATAAAAAAATCCCTAATGGAATTGATAGAGTAAGAAATGAACAAAAACAATATAAGGTTCCTTAAGGGAGGTAAGGAGTATGAGATAGAAAATAAAGTTTTGATAGTGACTAAAGAATGAATAGGAGAGATCCCTAAATTAATTATATAAAGAAAAGTGTCTATTTATCTCAATAATCATTCCAAAACCTAATAAAAATGTGTTAAAAAATTTCAAGGTGAAAGGGAGATAAAGTTATGCTTCTAGAGAGGGAAAGGAAGAGAATCCGATCATCATTTTATTCCTTGAAATTATATTTTCTCTACATTCAAGATAAACTATTACTTTAAATAGGAGGGAATGGTGAAATTATTGTAGCAAATGTGTGACTAGACATAATGATGGCATATGTGCTAGAATAGTTTCATGACCATTGAGGTAGTAATAAAATTGTTCCCTAGTGAATAATGAGTTTATCATCATAGTTTTACAACTACTTCCTATGAGGAATCAACTATTTGAGGAGATAAAATGAGTAAAAAAGTGAATGGAGGAAAAAAAAGAATAAGAAACATGTGGTCAAGGAAAATGAGGCTAATGGATTTGTCTAAGCATCATAGCTAGCAGCTATTACTTTTATGTCATAATGGTGTTTCAAGTGATATCAATCATCATTAGACTTGTAAATATTGACCTATGTGACTATGTAAAAAATCAAGTGCTTAGAGACCTAGGTTTATGGATCTAAAAATTGGTGCATGGACATAATCTCTATTAAAATCATTAAATATTTTCTCTTTATCTCACGTGGGTGTTTATGATTTTTTTTGCTAGTTAGGTATGTGCGGATCATCATGGAAAAACAAGCTCTTAAGTGGCAAAAATTCAAAAAATCAAAGTTAGACAATTTGATGTAAAAATTTGAATAAGTTATCTATATTATTTCAAAAATATGTAAGAATAGAATCTATAAAAATTGAATGTAGTTTCTAAACTACTAGGTTTTTTTAAAAATAAAAATCTATTTGGTGAAAATTTGAAATTTCAATGCAATGGTACTTAAATTTCAAGGAAAAATAAGAAGTAGGTGTCCGTCTCAATTCACCCTAACCACAATAAAATGATAATATATTTTTATAAGATTTTAGATATAAGTAGAGGACTGTCAATGTGATGCATATTTTTGTAATCTTTTTCCAAGTAAATAATTAATTATGATTTTTATTACAACTTTTAAAAATATAAAAACTCTATGTTTAACCACCTTTAACTGTCAAAATTGAAATTCAATTTTTTTTTTTAATCCTATAATATGTGAAGCTATAGAATGACGATGTTTTGGATTCAAAAATGTGATACCATTTGAAAGATATAGATGTTTTTCAATCAACCTATTAATATTTTTATTAATTTGAATAGAAAATGAATAATAATTACTTATTAAATTTAAAATAAAGCATAATTTATATCAATGGAAAGTTGAGAATCTCCTTTAAAACCCATTTCGTTTCATCAAATTTGGGTAAAAAATAGTCATCAACCACATACCCATTATATTGCCACTTTTTGGCCCATCATGATCCTGCATACCTAGTTGACAACATTAGGGAACACCTTTAAGGACTTTGTTAGGCAATGATTTATTCTCCTTTAGTAAAACCTAGGATATTGATTTAATGACTCTTGGAAAGATCAAAGATATCAAGCAATTATATAGATAATTCCCTATTTGTTAATGCAAGAAGGTAATGTAGTAATGAATGTTCTAATAATGTGAATGTGTTTTCTCAAGGTTCTCTTACCAAATGATTTGAATTGAATTAAGGTTAGTCATTAAATACAATTCCAAATGTGATAAGTGAAATGTTTCACACTTCAAGTCGACACATAATGACTAGTAGGAAGGGGTTATTTGATCCCAAATCTAAATTTGAATTGTAAAAGTTTGATGTTGAATTTTACAAATTGTACAATTAACTTAAATGTCAATCCTACAAATTGTGAATATGAATCTACGTGAGAAATAAATAAACTTTAAATTAAGATTGATCCCTTAGAATGAATGTAGATTGTACTAAATAAAATAAAATTATATGTTAACTCTCAACAAAAATCATGTTATACTCTATTATTGCATAAGACATAACTAAATCAAAATAATCCCAAAATAAAAGAGTCTAAAACACATAATTTTCAACATCATACAAAGAATAAAAGACTTATAAAATTTAAAAAAATATAAATTAGGATGGCTATTTATTATTGTAAAATTTGCTTAAATTTTTTAACTATAGTATGAAAATTTAACAAACACAAAAATCAATATAACATGATAAAAAAAAATTAACTAATTTAATCGAACCATAAATAAATCTTGATAATTTGAAAAAAGAAAAAGAAAATATTATCATGTTTTAAAAGCTTTCCCCTGCACAAAAGTTTGTGTGGTCCACTTACCAAGATCGATTAATGCCAAGATGTTACCAACATTTTCTGGTCTATTTTCTTGCTCTCTTCCTAATGATTTAAATCATGGAGTTTGATAACATCGAAAAAAAAATCTACAAGATCTTAAATCAAAAACTACATAATATAATTATGCCCAAGGCGTCTCTTTATTTGAGAGTGTCAAGCAAAAAGAGTCTGCCAATGGTTGAAAAGGTCCGACAACACTGGTAAGTTGGTTAAACGAATCTCAGTTGTTAATCATTTTCTGCCATTTTTTCACTGTTTTTTGTTGCTTTTTACTGCTTTCCCCACCACTATTGGTTCCCACTCCTCCAAACTCGTCCTCGTTGGTATTGACCTTTCATTCCTCCAATTTGACGAGCTGCAGCTTGAAAAGATGGTTTCAACGAGGGTTTTAAAGTATGTTTATTAAAATGAAAATTATGACCAAGATCCTAATAATGAGCACATTTAGGTAATTATAAATATATAATTATATTATTATTTATTATTTATTATTATATATTCTCCAACTATACACATATATATATATAACATTTTTATAATTACTAATTAATAATTATTATATTCTTATTTAATAATATATAATTAATATATTATATATTTTATATAATACAGATTAAATTATCTACAATATAATTATATTTATAAATATATATAATAGTATATATAGGATATATTATTATTATATATTATATTCTAGAATACAAAATATTAAATATAAGTATAAAATTATTATAATTAATAATTAATATATCTCTATATAGATCAAATTAAATTAATTTATTAAAAAACTCATAGTTAAATTAATCTTTGGATAGGTTAGGAAAAAAATAAAAATGTATGTTAATATAAAATAAAATTAATAATATAGTAGTAGTAGTAGAGATGACAATGAGAATGTCAAGGCTCATACAAACAAGTAATCTATAAATACTTATGGTGAAAGTAATAGTTTTCACTAAAAATTTATATATCATATATCTACCTCCCTCTTTTATTTACTCTCTCTCTCTCTCTCTCTCTCTCTCTCTCTCTCTCTCCTCCTTTCTATCCCTATCGCTCTCTCTCTCTCTCACTATCACTCCCTATTTTTATATCTCTCTACTTCTCTCTATTTATCTCCCTACCTCTTTCTATCCTTATCTCCCCCTCTCTCTGTATCTCCCTATCACTCTCTTTCTATATATCCTTATCTCTACCTCTCTTTTATTCATTCCATCTCTCATGCTCTATATATCTTATCTCTTTATATTTCTCTCCTCTTTGTATGTGTTCCTATCCATATATATCTACCTCTATCTCCCTATCTCTCTTTATATCTCTCCCCATCCCTCTCTATCTCTCTATATATCCCTCTATATATATCACTTCTCACCCCCTTTCTATCTGTTGAGCAACATGAGCTTGTTGATAATGGAGCTTGGTTATCTTCCTTATTCAAAGGTTTTGTTTTAGTCATGTTTAGATCATTGCATCTTAAAGCTTTCACTTCTCCATTGAAACCTTTGTTGTACAAAAACATCATTTGTTAAATGGTCTACCAATTGATCTCACTCCTTTCTTTACCTCTTTCTATCCATATAGTTTTCTACCTCTATCTCCCTATCTCTATTCCTATCCCTCTCTATCTCTCTATATCATAGGTAAACCCACAAAACTGGTTTACAATTCTAATGAGGAAAGAAAATTGCAAAAAATTCCCCCATAGAAAAAAAATTAGTTTTTGGCGGTTCGAATGAACATTTAGTTTGAGCGAACCCAAAGAGGGTTTGCTAGAAGCCCCCTTTGAGCGAACCCATTAAATGTTGGGTCCCTCATTTCCTAGGAAAAAAAAAAAAAAAACTTTGTTGAAAGGGGGTTCACTTAAACCCTAGTTCAAGCAAACCCAGGTTCGAGTGAACCTCCAAGGGGTGTTCACGCGAACCAAAGTTTGCTCGAACCCCCCTTTTCCCCCCTTCTCCCCCTCTGGCACCAAAAATCTCCATAATTTTTCCCTTCGAAGCTCAAGTTGAGGATGAAAATGGAGGAGACTTTACAAAACCAACTGGAAGATGGTAGTCCTCGAAATGAGCTATCCAACGAATATAATTTTAATATGTTTTAGTTTTATTATGTATTTATTTTTTTAGTTTGATTAAACGTAGGTTTTTCACCGAAAATCAAGCTCTTTGTTTTGCACATGTGGAAAAATAGCAGATTATCAAAATAAAATTTAAAAAATATTAGTGCATTAGATATTGATGTCCTTGATCCAAAAAAAAAAATACAATTGAATTTTGATATATACAAAAAAAGTTATGTTGTATATGGGCCGCATATGTCTAAAGTGTAATTAGTTTGACTTAGAAACTTGATTAAGGAAAAAATATTCAATGAAATGCTATGAAACCAATTCCATGCACTAGATATCGTAGTTTAAATCTAAATTGAAAAAATTAGAATTTTATCCTTCATGGGAAAAAAGTTATGTTGTATACGGTGAGCATCACTCCTTAAAAATGGTGTTTATTGAAAAAAATAGTTTTCGAAGGAGGTGGAAAAATAGGTGCAATCTGATTCCAAATTTTTTGAAAAAATATATTTAGAATCTACAGACAAAATTTCACAAATCACTAGTTTGCATCATCTTCAAATTCCTCACGGTTTTTAGCCGCTATAGGTGCCCGAAAGTGAAAATTAGTTAGAAAAAATCAGTTCAGTGTCTAGTTTGGCCAAAAATGGTAAACCAGTACTGTGGGATCACCCTCACCCTCTATCTATATCTCTCCCTCTCCCTCTCCATGTCTATATATTTGCTATATCTCCCTCTCTTCCTCTCTACATATCTCTCTCCCTCTTCCCCTCTTCCTCTCCCCTCCTCTACCTATTTATCTCCCGCCTCCCTCATCTCTCTCCCACCCCTCTACCCCCTCTTCCTATATATCTATTTCTCTCCCTCTCAATCTCCTTATCTCTCTATATTTTTCTTTCCCTCTACCTATCTTTATCTCCATATCTATTTTTCTCCCTTTTCCTCTCTCTTATCTTCATATCTACCTCTATCTTTTTGTCCCCCTATATCTCTAGACACGTCTCCATATATCTATCTATCCATCTCTCTCCCTCTCTCTCTATCTCTTTCCCTATCCCTCTTTATCTCTCTATATCGCCCTCTATCTATATCTCCCCTTCTCTCCCTCTCCCTCTCCATCTTCATCTCTGCATATTATTAAGTTATATATTCCTAGATCTCAGGTCTCTTTCATCTCTATCTCCCTCTCTACCTAAATCTCTCCATCTCTCCCCCTCTTCTTCTCTCTCTCTCTCTCTCTCTCTCTCTCTCTCCATCCTCTACCTATTTATCTCTATCTCTTCTTCCTCTTCTCTCTATCCCTCCTCTACTTATCTCTCTCCCTCTCTCTCCCCTTGCTCTTCCTCTATATCTATCTCTCCCTCTCTTTCTCTTTATCTCTCTCTATATATTTATCTATCCCCTACCTCCCTTTATCTCTCTATCTAATTCTCCCTCTTCCTCTCTCCTTTTATCTTCATCTCTACCTCTATCTTCCTCTCTTCCCCTCTATATCTAGACATTTTCTCCCTCTCTCTACTCATCTATCACTCTCCCTCTCTCCCTCTCTATATAATTATCTCTTCCATCTCTATCTATCCCTCTCCCCTCTCTCTTTATCTCTCCCTCTCCTCTCCATATCCATCTCCATCTCTATCTCTTTCCCTGTCTCTATCTCCTTACCCCCCTCTTCTTTTTTTCTTTCCCCTCTATCTCTCCCTCTTTCTATCCCTATCTCTCCCTATAACATGAACTACTAATAATAGCCTCATTATCTTCCTAATTCATAGATCCTACCAATTGACCTCATGTACTACACAAATAAGCCAACTTGACCTTCCACACCTCTTCGGCATACCCATTGCACACCAAGTGCGATTGCTAGTATTATAGACTGTGAAAAGCATAAATCAGCGACAAGATTACCACCACAAAAACACCTTCAGATAAGCGTTGAAGAAATAAAACGATAAAATAGCGACGCTAACGTCAAAAACTGTGTTGTGTTGGAAGCAGTGAGAACTAAGTAATATTATTGTTTGTCGCTACTAAAGCTTAGCCGTGTTTCCTCTTCTAGATGGTACTAGACCTCAAGAGAACAAGCCGTGTTTGGTTTCTATTTAATAATCACATCACATCATAAAACCGTAATGTTTGACTCTCCATGTTCCGTGTTTAATGTTTTCAACTCACTTCTGTGTAGGCTAGTCTTGTCTGTCTTAATTCAAGTTGTTGATGGCAGAAGTTTCCAGAAGTTCAGTGCAACAGGGAAAGGTGTGGATTTACATTAAAAAAAAGGCAATCTGGAACACCTTGCAATTTAGGTAGGTAAAAGAAAGTGTGGCCCAAAATTCAATGAGTCTGCACTCTTTGCCTTGGAAGTTAGATGGAATGGATTTATGTGCTAAAATTTGAGCTGGCAGTCCACCTCAGTTTTAAATCACATGTTTGTAGGTAAATACTATAAATGCGCCTGTTAACACTAAAATACATTGACTTTAAAAAGATAAACAATTTGACGTTATGATGAGTTATTAGGTTTTTAATTATTATTTGTAAGTTTTGGGAGTTGTGACACCTGAGTTTCTCTGTGTTATAATCTCCACTGGAACAGGGATAAGTTTCTTACCCTCCCACTTTAATGGGAGAAAACAATAAATCCTGACCTTTGGTTTAATGTTGTTAGCCAAGAGCAACTGAAAATTCAAATTTGGATGAAGTTGTGATTTTTGGCAATGTCTATCCAGTCATCAGACTGTACATTTGACTGTATTTATTAATAAATTGAAAATGCAAAATGTATTGAATTCTTATTTTTAATAAATTAATAAACACGGTCAAATGTGCAGTCTGATGGTTGCATAGACAATGGCGTGATTTGTTTCCATGAGGTATGTCAACTATGTCTCTGCTGCAAGCGATCTAGCTATCTTGGTGTCTTAGGCAAGTTAAGACCTACTAGAATATGTTTGAAAATGACTTAGAGGTGTGAAGTGAGCATATAAGAGTGACTGTTAAAGTGTGATTGGTGTGAGTGTGTAAGGAACTAGGCTACACACAAAACTAAGGGATGAATACAACAAGAAACTTCCTAATGGATTGGATAGGTCAAGTGTTGTACTCAATTTTTTTATTCTACTAAAGAAGGTTTGAGTCAAAGTCTGATGAAAGTGAAACAATTGTTTAGATTTGTTTGATTTTTTTTGGAAAATCTAAATGGATTTGAAATAAAGTTTTAATTCTTAAATGATCATGTTTGTAGGCAATTATGTGAAATTTATTGTTTCAAATTATTGTGAAAGTTAGTTAATGAGAAACTTTTTGTAAATGTGCATAAGAACTTTGAAAGTATGAAACTAAAGATAAATGATTAAATAAATAAAGGAATCAAAGTTTTCTTACACATTTGCATTTGATGTAAGCGTGCAAGTAAAGTATAAAACTTGGATAATATGTCTATATGGTAGAAAAAATAGAGTTTTTGGACAACTTTTTAATGTGTGCAAATGTGTGGTCAATCCCTAAAGTCCTAATCATTAAATTTAAATGATGTAGAAAAAGGCCAAGGGTCTTGTTTAGGCGATTGCCATGCTCAAAGTTTATGGAATCACACCCAAATACACAAAATGAGATACAATTAAAATACTAAGCAATGGATTAAAAAAATAAATCATTCATTAGAAAGAAAAATTTAAAATTTTACATGGTTTGTGTGTTCTCATTGCACTCATAGGGTCCTTGTCTCCTTTGTATATTTTCCACAAGTAGGTTCTCATCTACTCACACTTTAGATCAATATATATCACCTGTGCTTTGAATGGCATACCCTTTGGTTTCTCCCCTTAAGCATTCCCTCTCTCTTTGCATCCTTCATGATGGCCTCTTAGTCTACCCTTACCTATAACTATCAACTAGAACCCTCTAGCTTGTTAGCTACTTAGCAAGGGATAAGCAATGAACTAGCTAAATAACTAGTTGACAACCCAATTTATTGCTTAGCTACTCACTTGTCATTGACTTGCATCTTCATTCAATATTACATTTTATCTCATCTTATTTAGTTGTGCGTGGGATTTTTAAAATCTTATTATTCATTAAACTGATGCATATATGTCTTAGTTGTTATATCTTCCCCTAGATTATACCATTTGACATGGTACTTAATCATTTCCTAGATGTCATCTTTTTCTAATAGGAGATCCCAATGAAGATTAGATCTCTACATATTCTAGTTCATCTTTCAAATATGGGCTCGATATCACTTACTTTAATCATGCATCAATGCTCTCCCTCCCTCTTATCAGAGTTCCACTAGATTTGTCTTTTACATTAGGTTCTTAACTTTGTACATGTCGTCGAAAACAATTGTGTCATGCCTCCAACTCTTCTATTCACATATTTTCATATCTTGACTCTCTTGTGCATAATTTTATATCCTTCTCAATGCATTCTTCTCTATTTCATCCTCTTCCTTATGCGAGGCTTACACATTTATATTCTCTCTTGGGTGACCATCTACCTCTAGCCTCATTGGTCTCACTACACATTATTCATTAATATCGTGTTGTTCCACTTGATGCCTATGGCGTTGATCTAAAGATCATGGGAACCTTTTACTTTCTATCCTCTTATCTCTATCATAGTTCTCATGTTCTTGACTTCATTTGGTTTTGTGATCTATTTGACTACCTCTAGATCTATGATTGTATTTAACTACCTCATGATTGGTGGTTTGGCCAAATTACCTTAGGTTTTTAGTGATACTATTATATTACTTTATATTTGGTGTTCCCTTCCACTCCTCTTGCACTATGACTAATTTTCACTATCAACCACTTTGACTTTACTCAATTCATCAACTTTAGACTAATCTTCTCAATCAGTTACTCCTTGCATGCAATAGAGATTATTCATCCTTTCTTTATGTGTCTCTTATCCTTTTGAAGTATTTACTTTTCTTGCATGCTCCTTCTTGTTGTCTTAGCCATAAATTTATTTAAAAAATACATTTTGGTCTCACTACATGATAGGTTTTTCCTTATCTCAAGATGCCTCACTACCATATTCCCTAGGTAGGAAAGAAATGTACCCAACTCATTTGACTTTCCTACCATGCTACTCATTGGTCTTTCCTCTCACCTTGAATTTATCTCCTTCTAATAAAATATATTTTTGTATTTCTCCTCTAGCCTCCCTTTTATAGTGTGACTACCTCAAATTAGTGGTTCTATTAGAATCCCTCATTTTGTGTCCCTTGTTATGTACATTTAACTACTTGAAGGGCTTAATCATTTATCTAAATACCTCAAATATTTTTCCCTACTAGACTAACTAGGGATCAATAATTACTTCAATGCTTGGTGTTAGTCTTATTTCTCTTCTTATTTGTACTCTCCTTTTGTGCTCCTTAGTAATATCTCTTTTTATGCATCCTATGAGGAATCCTTGTACCATCCTTCAAGGCTCTTCCCCTAGCTCCTTAGTATGTGACTACCTCAAATTTACATTTTTCTAGCACCTCAATTTTATAGATTTTTTCTAACATATCTAGTTCCCTCAAGTTGGAATTTTTTTCTTTACATTCTAGTTGGCTATTCTATCTTCTCCTTGTTGTGCACTAGTTCTGACCTTGTATCCTATTTGATAATGTAAATTTACTTTTAGGACTCCTTTTTATGAACACATCTCCAACCAACTATCTTTTTTCTCTATATATCTCATGTTAGCATGCTTCTCCTTGAGGCTCACTTAAACATCTCCTTTTGCACTTGCAAGAGCCACCTTTGCCCCCTTGATAGGCTTATGCATAGTCCCTTGTGCACTTGGAACCTCCATTGCTACTTTCTCTACATAGAAACATATTTTTCCATAATGCTCATAAGTCATCTTCTCTTAGGATTATAGATAACCCAAGCCATTTCTCCCATTTGACTTCCTTTTCATATTTTATCTTCAAATTATATCTATTTAGCTACATTTTATCCTATGTCTATAACTAGTAATGCTTCATATAAATCCTCTTTGTAGGGGGACTTAACATCTATATCAATTGCACTCCTAGTTTATGTACCTACTACTCCTTTTATCCATTCCTTCAAAGTAATTTCCATATTCTTGCACCTTCAAGAATATATCTCTTGAACCCATTCTAGGTGTGGTTTTTCATCCTCCACCTTCAACTATATAATGTTTCATAATGTTTTCTCCTCAAGCCCTACTTTCTATGGAGATATGAGCTCCCTCTTGGATAAAGTTAAACGCCACTTCTACCTTCCAATAGCTCCATAGGGCATTCCTTTCCTATCAGCATGGGGGCCTTCACCATATCCTTATTTCTTTTTCCTTTCTCTCTACCTATCTTTCCTTAATGGAGAACATGCAAGTTTCTTCTTTGTCCTATACCTTCTTCCTAATGATCTTCACTCGAAGATGTGCCTCTAGTTTCTTTGTGTTTGAATACCTTATGATTTAGCAATTCTATCTAATTGCCTCAAGAGTTGATTATCTATTAAACTACCTCAAGGTCATGAATTTTGTGTGACTACCCTAATATTTATTAGTTCTATAAATGCCTTCCCTATGAACTTTCACTAGCCTACTAAATTTTCTCTAATCAAAATTTCTATATATCTCCTTCTAACTCATGACACATTCATTTATGTCTCTAAATATCTACTTAAATTCACTACCTCCTTTGTTAAACTACTTCTGTCATTATCCCACCATTACTTTCTACTTTTACCTTAATATTTATTATTATGCATCTCACCTTGTACTTGTATCTCCTCCACTTACAACCTTAGTCAATGCTCATTGTAGTCTCCTCTTAACAATCCTATACAAGCAACAACACTTTGAGTTACTCTTACAAGAACCTTCACCTAATCTTAGATAACTTATTATGAGTTCTCCTCTCTAGATATTGGCCTAAGATCTAATAATAAGAGTTCCAAATGTTGGGCTTGGTGTTCAAATAAGTATATACCCAAACCCACAATATATGGATTCACACCCACAAAAACATGATGATATACAACTAAAATATTGAGAAATGGATAAATAAAACTTATTTTATCAATTTTATTAACCAATGATTTGAGTAACAAATATAAAGAAGGAGATGAGTAGAGTAGCTATTTCAAGGTTAGATATGGTGGTGGTGGCTACCAAAAAGATAAAAGAGTAAAATAAATCTACAAAAAATATGGCCAAGGGGAATGTGGAGCATATTCCTAGTAAGATAGAAGAAGATGTGAGATAAAGGAAAACATTCTTTAGAAAAAGCAATTTCAAGTGTGGCAAGGAAGGACAAAGATAATTTGACAATTAAGGGAAATAGGAAGAGGGTAGTGCAAGAACTCTACATTTAGTGATGAGAGGTCACTCACTTCAAAGAATGACACTAAATTTGGGGATTTCTATGTTTTGTAGAGGGATCTAGAGGTCACTTACTTCAAGGAATGACACCAAATATGGGGATTTCTATGTTTTGTAGAGGGATCTAAGGTACTACAAGAAGGAGAGATAACAAATAGGTGTAATGCCAAAAATGCACCTTGTGCAATTTTACATTCCATAACATTTCCTTTAGAATAATTAAAAATGATAATACAATCCCTATTTTTCCTAACTTTAATTCCAATCTTAACCCCTTTATTTTTTCCTATTTAAGTGATTTTTTTATTGCGGACGCTAGCGTGACACACAAACATTTGTGCATCATGAAAACACCTCAAAAATATTCTTGCCTGTGTAGCCATTGAGACATTTAAATTCTTTCCTACCTATGAATTGTAACACCTCTATGGCTTGTAGACACACTGAAAATGCCCATTTGCATGCCTTTTCTCCATTCTAACCTCTCATTATTTAATTAATTCAATCTAGCACTCACTCCATTCACTTTCTCTCAATATTTCTTCCTCATCTCAAGCATTCTACACCATTTTATATCACTCTCTTGATCTCTTTCTCTCTACACCAACACTTTGGTTCTCTTGGCACGTTTCGAGTGTTGCATACTCTCCTTCAACATCAACTAGCTTGCTAAAGGGAGGGTAACTACATCCTTTCTTTCTATTGCACTATCATACTCACATCAAGTAGAATACAATTATTTTAACTTTTTTATTATCTCATCTATTTACTTGCTTGTCTATTATATTTTCTATCTATCTATTTGGCTATCTATGGAGGTGGGAACACCTACATGGGGTTTTGACTAAGGAAATCCCCACCCCAATATTTTTTCCATCTTTGTGTGTGTAATTTTTAAAGCTGGAGCATTGTAGGAGGCTTCATTTCATGCACCTCTTATGAGTTCCTCTATTTTTTTCCACTTCATAAATTTTATTTATTTTTGTTTAATCTATGCATGTTATTTCCTTTTTTGTTATTATGTTAGTTTAACACACCTTTCATGTTTTAGTTTTCAAATAGCTAGTTGGATCTTTGTCGTCTCCATTAAATAAAATTTTATTTTTAATCAGTATGAGACTACAACACTTCATGGGGACATTCACATGTTGCATTGTCATCCTTGGCTGAGAGCCTCTTAGTTTTCTCACAAGAACTATGGAGCCTGCTCTTTCGATCCCTAGAATTGTTTCCCTTAATTTACCATAAAATAGAAAATATAAAACAAACTTCCTTTTTTCCTTCCATCCCATTCACTTGACCTTTGATCCTTGAGGTAGTCAAGGAACACTCACCCTTAGGGGAGAGGAAGGGTGTCATTTTCCTCTACATTTTGTTGAACCTAACATGAACCTATCCTTACCTTTATATTTTATTGAAAATTATATTCTTTCTTGTTTATATGTGTGTTGGATCGAGTGTTGTGACACTTTTTATGAGTTTCACAACCCAGTCCAGTATCTTTGGGCATATAGTTAGAAGAATCTATCAACATCTAGATATGGGTTCTGGGAGACAATTCAGTCCTCCCTAGACTAGAGTCTTGATTTTGAGGAGTTTAGTGCAAGACTATTGCCTGTTTTTTAGCCTCTTTTTGAGTTCATCCATCCATCAAAAAAAATGAAAACAAATCCTCAACCAAGAACTCATTCTAACTCTTCCTCTCCTATAAAGTTCATGAATCTACTCTCAGGGATCCTATTGAGTAGATCTATTCTTTGGAAGAGATACTTGGAAAGTTTGAAAATTCTTTAACAAAATAAAAAACATACACTCAAACTAAGCATCCTCTTATTAACGGTTCGAGGGATCTGCTTATCTCATACCACAAAGGCCTTGAGTTACTCTAAGGGATAGCTAACATAGTAGAGACCCATGTCCCCTCATACACTTCTCTCTTGGGTAACCCTCAAGAGGTCTAATCAGAAATCACTAGAACCTAGTTGTATGTTCAGATGTCAAGAGTGTTTTGCATATATGGTAGACACTAGTCCTTTTGTACCCTTTATTACCACTACTGATGATACAAAAATAGTGCCTCAAGATGGTCCTTGGATCATAGTGGATCACATCCCTTTTTGATTCAAAGTCCTTGCATCCAAAACCCAAGCCTCTAATGCCTCAACAAGTCAAACTTCACCAATTGATCCCATCTTGAATGATTTTTTAGAAAAAATGGGACAAATGCAATCACAATTGGCTAACTTTACTAGCTCCATATCTCAATCTACACTGCAACCATATTATTGCCATAGTCCTCTAGCCCTCACTATTCTAAATGTTCCCATACCCCAAGGGGTAGAAATTCCTAATTTTGATAAGTACAGTGGTAGCGGTGACCCACAAAACCATGTATTTTCCTTCACCTCCATGTGTAATAATTTATTTGATGATGATGCTTTGTTAGCAAATTTGTTCCTATGATCCCTCAAGGATGCTGCATTAGAATGGTTTTGCTCACTTCTTGATAAATCAATCTTTTCCTTTGATCAATTGGTTAATAAGTTCTTACAATATTTTTAGGAGAAAATCAAACGAAAGATCACCTTCATTGATCTCATCCATTGTAACTAGGGAAATCATGAAAAAGTAACTGATTTCATTTCCCAGTATCAATCCTTGTTCTCCCAAATCTCCTATGCCCTACTAGATTTTGATGTTCAACAAGTGTTCATCAAAATCCTGCTTCTGACATTGAGAGAGAAGGTTCTCCTAATGAAATATACTTCCTTCACCCTTATATGTGCTCGATTGAGAGAATACTAGTAGATAGTGATGCAGCATGAGGCTCCCTCCTTGTCCTCCCATCCTAATAATTGGTTAGCCATTTCTATCCTTGGAGAGTAAAAAAGGAATAAAGTAGTAGTGAATATAGTTTCTATTCCTACTGAAAAAAAGGATGCAATAGAATTTTTACAAAACTATCTTAATCCTATGCTAATTTTATTAAAACATTACTAAAATATGGATTAATTACTCTCCCAAAGATTAGACCGTTGCTTGATGATAAACTATATCCTATCTAGTATGATCCGCATGAGTTTTGTCAATACCACAGTCTCTGGTCATGATACCAAATGTTGTGTGCATCTTAGACACATAGTACAAGA
The DNA here is from genome assembly GCA_007258455.2 of Sequoia sempervirens. NCBI lineage: Eukaryota > Viridiplantae > Streptophyta > Pinopsida > Cupressales > Cupressaceae > Sequoia > Sequoia sempervirens. The sequence goes on along the minus strand of VDFB02177386.1, from coordinate 695 downwards.
CCACATAGATGGTGGTACCATCCAAATCAATGTTAAGCAACAAAAATCCTCTATAGCTAAGCCTAACAACCAACTACAAATATACACAGATACTTTTCCTTCTGACTCTACTAATCTGATAATGTTTACTTCTTCATCTACTGATCCTAGCCCTTTTGATTATGTGAACATGGTCTTGCCATATTTAGATGGTGAAGGAAGACTTGTTCTAATACTTGAAGCTATCATGGAAACTAAAAAAATAAAATTTAAGAATAAACCCATTATTGAGTATTTGGTGTTATGGAAGGACTTTCCAATTAAAGATGCTACATAGAAAGGAGTCAATATTCTTACACATCCAAATTTGAATTTCATGAGGGAAAGTATTTTTGGGAAGGTAGAACCATCATGTCCCCTTTTCCCTTAATTTTACATACCTTAATTCCCTTCTTTTATTAGGATTTTAGAGTTGTCCATCTCATCATCCATATCTATTGAATCTTTCTCTTTCCTTTGACTGTTACCATTACCTTGATCTAACCTTTATTCACTTCATCTATCAAGATTTTAGATTTTTCCATTGTATCATCCCTTCTATCAAACCTTTCTTTTCCCTTGTTTTGTTAAAGTTTCAAAATTTTCCTTTCTCAAGTATCTTTCCTATGATACCCTTGAATATTGATCCATAACAAGTAAAAAGATACATGAGGTAT
>VDFB02177385.1:0-28161 GCA_007258455.2 Sequoia sempervirens | reverse complement strand
TTAAATGAATTCATTTGATTCCCCAAAGGTAAATCAAAAGTGGTTTTTTATCAACATTTTGATAGGTGTAAAGGAGACTTCATTATAGGTATGGTTTAAAACTAGCGGGGTTCTATCCAAGGGGGCTTGGTCTAAGGTGGTTTGATCAAACCCTCTTCAATTGGAATTGTTTAAATGGAACTTTTCAAGGCTTAAATCATTATATTTTCTAAAAATATGTGATTCTAGCAAAAATTAGGATCTCCTAAAAAGTGTAAACCACTATTGTGGCAACACCCTACTAGTTGTATCCTTTGTATCCTTCGGAGGAGAAAACATTCCTGAAGCAACATGTATACCACCGACCTTATCCAGAACAATATGGTCCTTTACTTCTATGACATTAGTAGGATCCTCTGCTTGAGCTGTATGAGATAAAGAACTAGTTCTCATCCCATAATTCTTTTCCATTTCCCTTACTATATCAAGAGTCTCTTGCCTCAACCTTTTAGTACTATCTCTCTTTAGTCATTAGAAGAGTGACTCTCTATTTAACCCTAAACAACTTAGAACATTCATTTAGCAGGGTAGCAACATCTTCCTCAGATAAGGAGGATTTGTATGTGTTCAAGGCATCAAACTTGATTTTTCCATCAACAGTTACAACTTTATGCCTTCTTTGTACTTGAGCTTCCCATACATTGTAAGTCACCTTCTTCCTTATAGTTTCTACATTCTCATAAAAAATAACCATTTATTGAATGAAATCATTTACAATTGTTTCCTTATCCTCTTCATTAACCTCATCAAACAACTTAGTAGTAGCTAGAAATTCCTCACATTCTATCATATTGTTTACTAAAGATTCCATCTTCAAGGGTGAGGGTATGTGCAGGATCATGATGGGCCAAAATGTGGCAATATGATGGGTATGTGGCTGACAACTATTTTTTTACCCAAAATTGATGAAATGAAAAGGGTTTTTAAAGGAGATTCTCATCTTTCCACCGATATAAATTATGCTTTAATTTGAATTTAATAAGTAATTATTATTCATTAGCTTTCTACCAATATAAATTATGTTTTTAATTTGAATTTAATAAAGTAATTATTATTTATTTCTATTCAAATTACAAATAGGGATCCTGATTGATAAGGTTAATTACAGAAAAAAATCTATAGCTTTCAAAACTATGTCGTTTGAATCCAAAGTAGCCATACTATATAGGATTGAAAAGAAAAATTGAATTCATGAAGTTTGACCAGGTTAGAATTGGTCCAGGACATACAATTTTTATATTTTTTAAAAAATTGTAATAAAAAATCATAAATGTAATTTACTTGGAAAAATTACAAAAAATATGCATCACATCAGGACGTAGGTCTTCTACTATATATAAATCACCTAAAATGTATAATTTTCTTGTGGTTAGGGTGGTCAGGACCGGCGAAACGCCCTGGTTTTCCATGTAAAATACTACGTTGAATTTCGTTTCACCAAATATGGAATTTTTTATTTTTAAAGAAAACTTAGTAGTTTAGGAAACTACGTTATCAATTTCTATGAATTACTGTTCTTACATATTTTTGAAATAATATAGATAACTTATTCAAATTTTTACGTCAAGTTGCCTAACTTTAATTTTTCTGATTTTTTTCCATTTAAGGGCTTGTTTTTTCCATGATGATCTTGCACATATCCGTGAGTGTTCTCTTATTGGAGGAGAGCTAGGCATGTCCTGCATAGGTTTTTATTTTCCTTCTTCACCCTTCTTCTCATGCACATTAATTGTGAAGGAATTCTTTTCATCTTCTGTCTCCTCTTCAACAAATGAGATTTCAACATTTCCTCTAGTTTCTACTTATTTATTGTTGGTGGAAGAACTACTTCTTCTATTCCTTTTCAACTAACTTTCCTCTTTCAATCCAAGGTCAATCTCTTCCTATACAACATCACTCAAATTCATTTCTCTACTTTCCTATTACTTTATTCTTTTTTTGGGGGTAGTAGATGGTGCAATAGTGGGTACATTTCTCTTCTTAGAAGCTTTGGTGTTAGTCTCATAGGAAGCAGTTACATTAACTTTCATTGGGGTACTATGCTCTACCTTCTTCCATTTCACTATTGTAGCTACACTGAGTGTTTTAGGTAATGCAGAGGTAGTGGTGGAAGGTGCTCTTCTTGATCTTATAGGCCCAAAGGGCACTTCAACTAATCTATCCCTCTTCTCTTCTGCAACCTCCCTTAGCCTTTCAACAACATCCTTAGAAATTGAATGCATTTTGAAAAATTCCTCAACATTTTTAATTACCCTTTTAGCCCTTTGAGGTGCTAAAGTTTCCAAATGCACTGTCACTGACTTCTCTTCATATGTACCATGCCAGGGTAGAGTGCGATCCTGAGGGATGTTTAACAGTATTTCAAAGAAGCCCTCAACTACTTGCTCATCAATCTCATATCCTAGAGGCTATATATCCATAGGGTTCTAGGTTCTACTACATCTATGATGCACTCATTAGTAGAACTAGGAAAGTTGTCTCCTTTGCATATTTCTTTACTAAGCTCTTTGGAACTCTTTCTCTTTCATACATATTGTTCTGAAAAATTGCAAAGAATGTAGTTAGAGCATCACCCAGTGCCTTGAAGTCTCCAATTTTATGTAAGTGTTTAAATATTTGACATGCCACCTATATGTTGGTATTTCATATATTATTTTTCTTTCCAAGTTCCTCCCTTTAGACAAAAAAGTAGCAAACATGCTACCAATGTACCAAACCTGAATGGATATTTCTTTTTCTTGGTTTGGCTTAAGTTATCCATAATTTTCTACTGGGGCAACTCACAAAAATCATAGTATCTTCCATTTACCACCATATCATTTGCAACATCGATTGTAGTTGTAGACACCAAAATTCCTCTATTGGTGAAGTAGATTTTCTAACCTATCATGATTGTAGCATACTTCACAATAGGGTTTGTAATGGGTTTGGCTATTAGTGCTCTCCCATCATATGTTGCACCAATTAGTTTCATAACCACATCATTTTTCATAGCCTTTAGCACTGGGACAGGTCCAGTGTCAAAGAGACTAGTCATAGGTTCACTCACTTCCTTGGTAATTACTCTAGGCACACTTGTCCATACAAAATTATCATGTGCTCTGCTAAGTGCTATCCATACAAACTTTGCATCCATTCCACTACAAAAATCTAGGAACCAATTCCATACATCTAGCCTCTTTTGAACAAGATTTTCATATTCTGGCTTCACTGAGTAATTTTCTCCAACTAACTCCTTTAGCAATTGATCCTTGAGTTCTTTATGGTCAAATTCTTCCAATTTACCATCAATGTAGGTTCTATTACCCTCAGTGGGTAAGACATTATTTTGAATTTGTGAAAATGCACCCATGGGGTCCATATTGATGCACGAGCATCTAGCCAGATTGGCAATCAACATCAACCAAAATCAAGCTTTAGGTTTGAATTTCAGTTTTTGTGTGTTTTGGTGTTCACTTGACATATCTCAACTTTGGAAAAGATCTTGGTGTGTTCAAATTTGAATCAGTTTTTTTTATCAAATCATTGTTTTAAGGATCTATAGGTAGCTTTCAAAAACTATTTCTGGAGAACTCATAAGGATTAGAGTAGAATACTTTGCTAGGGACATTCATGGAGGTGGCATGTAGAATTTTCAAAAAATAATCAAAGTCATACATTTTTTCTAGTTTAGGATATTTTAATGCTAGAATCTAATTAAAATAATGTCAATATTTTTTAAAAAGTTTAAAATTTTAAAATATGTGAAGTTTTGGGTGAAATCGTTTTTGTACGGGTCCATTGGATACCATTCCAAGATTGCACACCAATTTTTGTGTGAATCGAAGAACTTTCATTTATTTCATCTACCAACACTCGATTGTGTGATTTCCAAGCACCAATTTGATCAATTTTATTTTGGAAAGGTATTATGGATATCATAAAAATTAAATATCAATTTTTATTCATTCATTAATTGTTTATCTATTGCATAAATCATACGGGGGGAATTTGGAGCATAAAAGAGGCTAAAAAATAAAATCTTTCTCCTTCCCATTCCTCCCAAACTTCTTCCCATGTTTTTCTTCAAAAACCCCACAAAAAATGCATTGAAAATCATCCATTATTGCCCTGGAATGGGCTCCCAACTCTCTCCCAAGAATATCTCTACATATGCTATGTTTATTCAGCCTTAAATGAGACATTTGAACTTCTACAAACTCTTCCAAATGCTGCCTTTACTGAAGGGGCATTTTTCTCTATTATGAGAATTTTAAAAATTTAAAAATCTTGATTTTAACCTCTTTTAAGAATCAAATCTTCACAAGAAATGGAGAGTTGTATGAAAGTTTGAATAGTAGTAAGGAGAGCTTTGGGGCAGCAAGAAGAAGCTATAGGAAGAGTCAAGAAAGTCAATTTCTTGTGAAGATTTGATTCTTAAATTGTATTGAATAAATTTGTAATTGTTTCAATGTGAAAGAAAGATGTTTTTAGATTCGAATTAAATGGTTTCTATCTATTTAACCTTTGTGAATTTTTAAGTATGTTTTTTGGCTTGTCTTTTGTTTGCATCAATGGTATTAGAACCAGTGATCCTGAGGGTGTGCATAGATCACCAAATGTGAGGCAGTCTACACCAAGACCTATAGGTCGAGAAGAGTCGGATGTGGAGAGCTCAAAAGGATCGTTGCAAGTAGGAGAGAAGCCCAAAGCAATTGAGAGCTAGGAAGTTGCGAAGGAAATATCTTTGTAGATTGCAGAGCATGTGATTTGAGTTGAGAAATTTGTAGTAGTTGAGAGGATGGGATGGGTCTTAAGGAGGCTTGCAATTATTTTATTCTAGGAACAATATTAGAAAGATGTGGAAAATAGGAAGCATTGTGAAGAGCTTGAAGAGCTCTAGGATGAAGTGAATATATCAAAAAAGAAGATTAAATAGGAAATGAGAGTGTAGGAAGAGAGATATGGGAAGAAGAATTTTATCTTAGAAGAGGAAAGCAAAATTAAGAGCAAAAAGAAAGAGTGTTGCAGCCCTTTGGTAGGGGTAGCCCACACAAGTGAAAAATATGATAAGTTACAAGTTGTAGAGATATGAAGTGAATGGAGTGCATTGTGTGAAGTGGATGAAGAGAGTTTGTAATCAGAAATTGTGAACATGGGTGGTCCTATGTTTGACAAGTGGGTTAGTGAGGAAGAGGATGATTTTGTAATGCAATTGGAAGTAATTGAAAGAGAGTGGAATGAGAAAATTTCAGCTAACACAAAGGTTGCATCCAAAGGTAATGAGGTAATTTCTAATTTTTATGCTTTTTATGATGAGAATAAGGATGTAGTTGCAACAGTATATGTGTTGGAGATAGGTGAGAGTGATGAGCAAGATGTGAATGTGAAGTTGGAGTTTACTGATTATTCCTTGTTTGAGAATGATGAAGGTGAAGATTCCTTGATAGAAGAACTTGATTACTTGTTGCAGAAGATGGATGATGGGTCACAAGATTATTATTCTAACATTGTTCTGGGTGTAGAAAATCAGTTGCATCTTTAAGAGCACCAATAAGTGACAAGTTACTAAGAAGACAAGGAAAAAGAAGAAGGTATAGCAACAAAAAAAAACAAGGTAAATTTTTATTTTAGGTTTAGAGGTGATGACTATTTTCCATTTAAAGAATAGTTTGAAATAGTGGAAAATGAAGTTGTAGTTGTGAATGGGTATATGAATGTTGCATGGTTGTGCATAAAGGTTGTAGATGATGGTGCAAGAGGAACTTGGCAGAGGTGGTCAGTTTGTTGTGGATTGGATCCCACGAAGAAGAAAATAAGGGAAGAAAAGATGTAGCAAAAGAGGATGGTCTATGGTGGAGGTGATTCCAAGAGAAGAAGGATGAATAGAGTGCACACTTGGTGGAGGAGGACCACAAGTATCCAAGCTAAGTGTTGGAAGAGGCGAAGGAAGAAATTCATTTTGTCTAAATCAGTGATGGAGTTTGCTTCAGGTTGTCCACAACCTAAAAGAGTAGTTCTACTTCACTTCATTTTATGAGTTCTGCTCATAAACATTTTCCTACCTAACATGTTTGATGTGGGAGCATATGCACAGATTGGCAATCAACATCAACCAAAATTAAGCTTCAGGTTTAAATTTCAATTTTGGTGTGTTTTTGGGTTCATTTGACATCTCTCAGGATTTGAAAAGCTCTTGGTGTGTTTAAATTTGAATAAAGTTATTTTTTATCAAATCATCGTTTTAAGGCTCTATAGGTAGTTTTCAAAAAATATTTCTAGAAAAATCATAAGGATTGGAGTAGAATACTTTGGTAGGGCCATTCATGGAGGTGGCATGTAGAATTTTCAAAAAGAATCAAAGTCATACATTTTCTAGTTTGGGAGATTTTAATGCTAGAAGTTGGTTAAAATAATGTTAGCAAATTTTTAAAAAGTTTAAAATTTTAAAATTTATGAAAGTTTGGGTGAAATCCTTTTGCAAGGGTGCATTGGATACTATTCAAAGATTGCATGCCAATTTTTGTGTGAATCAAAGAACTTTCATTTTTTTTGCTACCAACACTTGATTGTGTGCTTCCAAAGCACCAATTTGATCAATTTTTTTTTGGAAAGGTATTATGGATATCATGGAAATTAAATATTAGTTTTTCTTCATTCATTAATTATTTATCTATTGCATAAATCATATGAGGGAGTTTGGAACATAAAAGAGGATGAAAATAAAGATTTTAAAAATTTTAAATTCTCATAATAGAGAAAAATTCCCTTGAGTAAATGAAAAATTTGAAGGAGTTTCTGGAAGTTTAAATGCCTCATTTAAGGCTGAATAAACATAGCATATGTAGAGCTATTCTTGGGAGAGAGTCAGGAGCCCATTCTAGGGAAATAATGGATGATTTTCAATGCTTTTTGCAAGGGTTTTAGAAGAAAAACGTGGGAAGAAGTTTGGGAGGAATGGGAAGGAGAAAGATTCCTCTGTAGAGGTATCATTGGGGGTTTTGTGTTGTAGATTTGAGTAGCACTAGTGAAGAGAAGATAAGGCACTAGTGTGTGAGAGGTGCAAAGATTTGGAGGAGTTGTGTGAAAGTTTGAACAACAATAAGGAGTATTGAACTAGACAACTGAGAGGGGGGGTGAATCAATTTTCCCAAAATTAAACCCTTAAATCATTTACTAGAACAAAACCTTAACACTTCTTAAATGATTAAACATTAAGTGAAAGTGCAGAAACTGAAAACCGTCACTTAAACACAATAACACCAGATTTACATGGAAACCCAATGAGGGAAAAACCACGGTGAGGATTAACTCAGAATATAATGAATATCAAAACCAATTACAAAAGACTCACTACCAATAGAAGGACTTAGTGTCCACAAGGCTACAACCTGGAGATACAAAAGATGGTTTACTACTAGAATATAAAAGTTATGGCTCACTGCTAAAAGTATGAATTGATGGAATACACCTTCCTTGTGTAGAATTTAGTTCCAAATGAAGCTCTGTATAAGTAGTACTACTTCTCCCAATAGTTGCTCAATAATTTTGTTCTGGTCTTCAGCTGTTGAAACATTTAGGCTCGCACTATGCACATACACTCGCAAAACATCTTCTTTTTACATCACTCATACATTTCTTGTCTATATTCTCCAGAGAGTCTCATATATATATATATATATATATATTTCATTCATCAATTAGGTCAGCCTAATTGGATGAAAACAAAATAGTCAAAGAGAACTATTGTTGGAATCATATATGATTAACACATTTCTTATACATGTAGTACATCATATTAAGTTGGCTAAGATCTATACAAAACATCCCCAAGGTAGATTCAATCTTCTTAATACATAACATGTGTTAGGTCGGCCAAGATAGGAACCTAAACATAAAGGCTTCAAATGGTCAAAAAACTTTTGAATATGATGTAACAACAGATTCTCATCATACTACCATCGAAGAGATAACCATAGGAACCATAGCATTGAAATTTTCTTTAGAAGAAGGTGCAGAGTTTCCCACACAAATGTACCGAGCAGAGAAACAACTGTAGTGTACAAAGTTAAACTCTATCATTGATAACTTACTGCTCCCAGCACAAAACTTCTCAAGATCTTGATTATAGCTATCTAAGTGAATCATAATGACATAGCTAAGATATCAGATTCATAGTTTTTCTTGTAGTATAATCCGGACCCAAAAACCATCACACTGGTTCGCTGATATAGAACATCTTTGATAAGGAATGGTGTCTCATACATTTGGTATTATGTTGACATCAATGACAACCATTTGATGTAATCCAATTTCCAACAAGCTCCCTCTTTTTTAAAGAGAACTATTTTTGGAATCATATATGATTAACGCATTTCTTATACATGTAGTACATCATATTAAGTTGGCTAAGATCTATACAAAACATCCCCAAGGTAGATTCAATCTTCTTAATACATAACATGTGTTAGGTCAGCCAAGATAGGGACCCAAACATAAAAGCTTAAAATGGTCAAAAAACTTATGAATACGATGTAACATTAGATTCTCATTATACTACCATCGAAGAGATAACCATAGGAACCATAGCATCGAAATGTTCTTCATAAGATGGTGTAGAGTTTCCCACACAAATTTACCAAGCAGAGAAACAACTGTAGTGTACAGAGTTAAACTCTATCTTTGATAACTTACTGCTCCCAACACAAAACTTCTCAAGATCTTGATTATAGTTGTCTGAGTGAATCATAATGACATAGCTAAGATATCATATTCATAGTTTGTCTTGTGGTAGAATTTGGACCCAAAAACCATCACACCGGTTCACTGATAAAGAACATCTTTGATAAGGAATAGCATCTCATACATTTTGTACTATGTTGACATCAATGAAAAACATTTGATGCAATCCAATTTCAAACAATCTTCCCCTTTTTCATTGATGGCAACGCAAGATGTGAAAGGCCAACAACAACATCCTTTGTAGTTCTCCCCTTTTGATAGGATGTAATGATCTCCATTCTTTTCACATGTTTTCTTTCCCCCATTGACATCAATGGAAAAGAAGTAAGATTGATCTCCCCCTTATTCCAAAATTTTCTACACAAAAATAGTCTTTAAAAAAATGATATAAAAAATGGTTCTTTACCTCAATCCTTCTTCTCCTAAAATATCTATGTGTATTTTTCTCTTAATTTCAAAAGGAATTTCTTCCAAGAATCCACTACCAATCTGATGTTTACACAAATACTATTGTTCATCACTATCAAATCAATTGGTACAAAACAGTATCTAGGATAGTGATATTTTGTTCATTTTTCTCAGCTTCCACCAGGAGACTGAAAAGTTATTCCAATCTTAATTCAATTATCTCTATGACTTTCCAAAATGGCATCACAATACTATCCCTCTATACCAAAATGTCTACAAGTTTAGACTATAAGGAATTGATACTTTTCTTCTATGCCCATCCTAATCATTAAGGATATTATATGTCTTTCTAATAGAACCCAACTCAAGCTCAATAGAATCATTTTTTTCTTTGTAGTTTCTGATAGCAGTAGGCCACTAGAGACAATACTTATACACACTATTTATGCTTTTGATGCATGTCTTCAATTCGTTTATGCTCTTAGTCAATCTCTTATGTGCATTTCCACATCTTTCTTCCATAGCCAATTGAATGTCATCTTTTTCTTTGTTTCCCTAGGTGACAGTACCTTTAGTATATCTTCAATCTGCCCAATTAATACTTTCAATAGAATATTTTTCAATTCACTCAAATAAATATCATTATGAATTATATAAAAAACCAAGGAATTTGTGATATCATCCTATTCATATGGGCATATGTAGGATCATCATGGAAAAAATAGGCCCTTAAGTGGAAAAAAATTCAGAAAAATCAGAGTTAGAAAACTTGACATAAAAATTTGAATAAGTTATCTATATTATTTCAAAACTATGTAAGAATATAATCTATAGCAAATTGAATGTAGTTTCTAAACTACTAGGTTTATTTTTTTTTTAAAATATATTTGGTGAAATTTGAAATTTCAATCTTGTTAGTACTTAAATTTGAGGAAAAAATAAGAAGTAAGGTGTCTTTAGACCACCTAACCACAATAAAATGATAATATTTTTTTTATAAGATTTTAGGTATGAGTAGAGGGACTCATGTCTGATGTGATACATTTTTTGTAATTTTTTTCCAAGTAAAATATTAATTATGAATTTTCATTAGAACTTTTAAAAATATAAAAAATTATATGTTTGACCACCTTAACTCGGTCAAAACTTCATGAAATTCAAAATTTTCTTTTATTTAATCCTATAGTATGTGAAGCATAAAATGTGATGCATGTTTTGGATTCAAAAAATGTGATACTGTTTGAAAGCTATAGATATTTTTCAATCAACCTATCAATTAGGACTTTAGTCGTAATTCAAATAAAAAATAGATAATAATTGTTTATGAAGTTCAAAATAAAGCTTAATTTATATTGGTGGAAAGCTAAGAATATCCTTTAAAAACCCTTTTCGTTTCATCAATTTTGGGTTAAAAAAAGTCGTCAGCCACATACCCTATATATACCCATCATATTGCCACTTTTTGACCCATCATGATCCTGTACATACCCATATGTTGGTCGGGACAACCAAACATCTCCAATTTTCTTTAGTCCATCAGATCACACAAGAATCTTCAACACCTTCTATTTAGTAAAATCTTCTTCATCATCTGTTGATACTAGATCAAATGCCTTTGTAATCTTTACTTCATTTTCTTCTTTCTTCTCCTTTGTCTTCAACTTCTTTATTTTGTAGAGGGGAACTTGAAATGACTTCTTGATTTCCTCTTCCTAGAGGAAGATCCTACATCAGACGTCCCAACTGGACTAGAAAAAATACCAGAGCTCCATACATTTATTTTGTTTGCAAAGTATTATTTACAAATATTTTATTTGTCTACTAGACATTTCAGGTACTAGTAGACCTGCTTCCAAACTCGGACAACTGAATTCCACATAACATTCTATTGCAACTTGGTAATGATTTCAGAAAATACATCATCAAACATTTAACCAGAGATCCAAAATGAAAAGAGTAATTGTCATTCTTTGTCATAGTAATGTTCTCCATTAATTGATTCCTCAATAACTCACACAAGTTGAAATCCTCATTCTTTTCAAGCATTTGATGTACAATGTAAATAACAATCATCGAAGTAGAGGGTATGCGCAGGATCATCATGGAAAAAATAGGCCCTTAGGTGGCAAAAAATTCAAAAAAATCAGAGATAGGAAACTTAACTTAAAAATTTGAATAAGTTATCTATATTATTTCAAAAATATATAAGAATGGATTCTATAGCAAATTGAATTCAGTTTCTAAACTACTAGGTTTATTTTTCTTTTTAAATCTATTTGGTAAAAATTTGAAATTTCAATGCAGTGGTACTTAAATTTTAGGGGAAAATAAGAAGTAGGTGTCTCTGACTACCTTAATGACAATAAAATGATATTATTTTTATAAGATTTTAGATATAAGTAGAGACTCATGTCCTGATGTGATGCATATTTTTTGTAATTATTTTCCAAGTAAATAATTAATTGTGAATTTTTTACAACTTTTAAAAATATTAAAACTGTATGTCCCACTCACCTTTTAACTTGGTCAAAACTTCATGAAATTTCCAAACAAAACCTATAGTACGGAAGCATATAATGTGATGCATGTTTTGGATTCAAAAATGTGGGATACCATTTGAAAGCTATAGATATTTTTCAATCACTTATCAATCAGACTTAGCTCGCCATTCAAATAGAAAAATGCATAATAATTATTTGCCAAATTTGAAGTAAAGCATAATTTACATTAGTGGAAAGTTGAGAATCTCCTTTAAAAACCTCCTTTTTCATTTCCTCATCAATTTTGTGTAAAAGTCGCTGAACCACATCCCCATCATATCACCACTTTTTCGCCTATCATGATCATGCACATACCCTAGATCCTTCCCTATTTTTGAAATAAATCTTATATGAAATACTATATGCCACATACCTTATCATAGGGTCAACTATAGTATGAATTTGAAGTGCCCTTTGGTCTCCTATCACTCCAGTTAGAGCTTTGACCTCTTTGTTATTCACTAACTTCTTTATTGGAATGGGTCCATCATTACATAACCATGTAATTGCTACAATTGCTTCAATCCCATAGGGTTTGTCGAAGATCATCTAATCACCTTTAATTATGCTTAGGACAAACCAAATAGTATCTACATCCAAAAAGTATGGCTATTCACTCTAAATGTCTAAACCCTTGTGCCCTAGACTCTTGACCTTTTGCATTTGCTCAACTAAAAGTGAACCTTCAAAATTTTGAATCTTTTCATGGTTAAATTCATCAATCTACAACTTAATTTTTGCAATTCATCAATACACGGATCAAATACTGCCATTTCCTTTGATCCATTGATTTAGCTTTGTTTTTCATACTTTTTCTTTCCAACAATCCTAACTCCTTATAGGTATGTGCAGTATCATGATGGGCCAAAAAGTGGCGATATGATGGATATGTGGCTGATGACTTTTTTTTTACCCAAAAATGATGAAACGAAAAGGGTTTTTAAAGGAGATTCTCAACTTTTCACCAATATAAATTATGGTTTACTTTGAATTTAATAAGTAATTATTATTCATTTTCTATTTGAATTACGACTAAAGTCCTGATTGATAGGCTGATTGAAAAAAATCTATAGTTTTCAAATGGTATCACATTTTTTGAATTCAAAACATTCATCACATTCTATTCTTCACATACTATAGGATTAAAAAGAAAAAATCATGATGTTTTGACCAAGTTAAGGTGGTTAGACATACAAGTTTTTATATTTTTTAAAATTTGTAATAAGAAAAATCATAATTAATTATTTATTCAAAAAAAATTACAAAAAAAATATGCATCACATTGGGACATGAGTCCTCTACTTATATCTAAAATATTATAATTCTTTTCTTTTATCATTTTATTATGGTTAGGGTGGTCGATAGACATCTACTTCATTTTTCCTTTGAAATTTAACTACAAATCATAATTGGAAATTTAAAATTTTCATGAAATAGATTTTAAAACCTAGTAGTTTATGTGAAACTACTTTCAATTTCATATAACATTCTTACATATTTTTGAAATAATATAGATAACTTATTCAAATTTTTATGTCAAGCTGCCTAACTCTGGTTTTTCTGAATTTTATTGCCACTTAAGGGCCTATTTTTTCCATGATGGTCCTACAGTTTGGAATGTGAAAAAGAATTACCACTCAACATCCTTGTTTAACTTGTCACTTTTTAAGGTTTCATCACAAAAAAGTAGTTTATCTCTTATGACATCATCATCAGTAGTTTACTTTGTTAGTACCTTCCCCTCAACCGAAGCTGCCAGAGCAAATTTCAAATGATGAAGCCTCTATATTGGAACCTGGTACAATAGACTCATTTCCATAATCTTCCTTTTCCTCCAAGTCATGGTGCTTTTCTTGAATTCATCTAATTTTTCCACAATTTTTCTTTTATTGCTTTTAAACTTTTATGTTGCCAAATACTTTATGAGATACACTATAAACTAAGAAGAGCTCCACAGTTTTAATGATTTGATTATTTTCTACCATCATTTTCTCCAATTCCTTCAAAATAAAGACTCACATCACATATCCTTGTGTCATCACATGACACCTCATAAATTGAGGGCTTGTTATATTTTTTTGTGATTGCTCCCCTTGAAACCACTACTAGTTTCAGTTCTTGGAAGAGGTATTTGCACCAGACGTAGATATAGGGTTATTTTTTTCATCCTTATTGTCAGGTTCTTCCTTCTTCCTCCAAAATTTCTCCATCTCTCTCCTTACTTCTTTGAGATCTACCTTGTTCACAAGCTTGATCTTTTGTTCCAGATTAGTTTTCTTCCCAACTTTGCTCCTACTAAATTTTGATATATGTTATGGTTTGTTGTAAGTGTAGCACATAACATATCCTTGATCAAATGAATTTACATTTATCCTTGACCTACCCTGATTAGCCTTGTGTCCAAATATATTGCATGTGTAATAGTATCATTTAAAATATTGAATCCTTCTACTAGTATTAAACATGTTCATCATTAGTTGGCTTCTACATTCAGTAGCTCTATGTCCAAACTTGTTGCAAACATAACGTTGTCCAACAAAGAATTTGACATTCTGACTCATTCTATTCTGTTTCATCCTACTTCTACATTATGTTGCTCTATGTCTGAATTTATTGCATGAGAAACAAAAACCATTAAAATATGGGTATCTTTGACCATTACATTGTCGGATAGGAATCCTTCTAGTATTGTTTCTTCGATTCTTGTTTTGATAAGTATTTCCTTGAAATTTCCTTTGATTGTCCACTTTGTTGAAAACTGATTTAGTCTTTGAGCTTTTTCCTTCTTCAAGTCTTAGACCACCTTTATCCTTTGTAGGTTTCGAAGATGAAATCAACTCATCAAGCATTGTAGAACTTTTCTTGAACCTTTCTTCATGAGCTTTCACTTTTTCTAGATCAGTTCTTAGGGTTACTACTTGTTCAAGCAAGTGTCACATTTTTCTGTCTTTTGATTGATAATCACTTTCAAGAATCCTTCCTCTATCTTTCTTTGTTCAATTGCTAATTTTAGATTCTCTTCCACCCTTTTGCTTTCTTCAAGTTTCATTCTTAGATTCTCAACAATCTCCTTTGCTTCCTTTAGTTCTTGGTTAACTTCTTTATGTTTCAACTTGAACTTTCAGATCTGATTCCTTAGTTTTTGAATGCATTCATTTGCTCAAGCTTGACATTTTCTTTCAGATCTTCATTTTCAAACTCTGTAGTCTTTTTTCAACCTACCAAAATCTCCTTTGATGTTGTTAAACACATTCCAAAGGATTGGGCTCTAATACCAATTGTTGAGCTAGACAACTGAGAGGGGGTAAATCAGTTATCCCCAAATTAAACCCTTAAATCATTTATCGGAATAAAACCTTAACACTTCTTAAAAGATTAAACATTAAGTGCAAGTGCAAAAACTAAAAACCATCACATAAACACAATAACACCAAATTTATGTGGAAAACCCAATGAGGGAAAAACCATGATGAGTATTAACTCACAATATAAAGAATATCAAAATTGATTACAAAAGGCTCACTTCCTGAGGCTCGCTACCAATAGAACGAATCACTTTCCAAACTCACTATCCATAGGACTACAACCTAGAGATACAAAAGATGGCTTACTGCTAGAATATGAAAGTTATGGCTCTCTACCAAAATTATGAACTCATGGAATACACCTTCCTTGTGTAGAATTTTGTTCCAAATGAAGCTCTGTATAAGTAGTACTGCTTCTCCCAATAGTCACTTAATAATTTTTTTTGGCCTTCGGTTGATGAATCATTGAGGCTCACACCATGCACATACACTTGTAAAACATCTTATTTTTACATCAATCATAGCTTTCTTGTTTATCTTCTCTAGAGATTCTCGTATATACATATATATATATAATTATATTTCATTCATCAATTAGGTTGACCTAATTGGATGAAACAATACAATCAAAGACAACTCTTGTTAGAATCATATAAGATTAACACATTTCTTATCCATGTAGTACATCATATTAAGTTAGCTAATATCCATACAAAACATCCCCAAGGTAGATTCAATCTTATTAATACATAACATGTGTTAGGTCGCCCAAAACTAGGACCCAAACATAAAAGCTTCAAATAGTCAAACAACTTATGAATATGATGTAACATCATATTCTCATCATACTACCATTAGAGAGATACCAATAGGAACCATAGCATCTGAATGTTCTTCATAAGAAGTTGCAGTCTCCTACATAGATGTACCGAGCAAAGAAACAACTATAGTGTACACAATTAAACTTTGTCATTGATAGATTATTGCTCCCAACACAAAACTTCTCAAGTTGTCGATTATAGTTGTCTGAGTGGTCATTTTTCCCTCAATTATTTTGTATATGCTTATGAAAATTACTTCTAATTCAAATCCATAGAGTATAGATAGTTGTAAATATGTTTTTAAAGCTTCAAAGAAAAATAATGTTTGATGCTAGATGCTTTAAATTTCCTTCAAATCACTTTAACTCTCTCTCATTTTCTTCCAAATGTGTAAAAGTGGTTTAACTTGACCTAGAATTTTCTACTTTATACCTTATTGATCTTCCCTAATTTCACATTTAATGCATGTTCCACCTTCAAAAAATTGATAAACACTTTATGAATACACTTGAAAAGTGGAAAATTGTTTCTTTCTAAGGTTTAGGACCTAGAAGGACAATCTTCACTCTCTCTCATTCAAGATCAAACCTTAGATATCTCAATGCAAAGGAGAAAGAGATCTTGCAATAGGGTTTTCCTAGGGGTTGAATTTAAACTAATGAGGGGTTCACCTCCAAGCTAAGGATTGGAAAGGAAAATGTAATGCAATATGGAATGCTTAAACCTTAATTCAATGCAAAGCTTAACTAAATGACCTAAAAATGAAAATGAAACAAAACATAAAGCTATAGGATGGCATGTGTGCACTTGGAAATCTGAAGATGACTGGAAGGAGGTTTGAAATTCTGAAAATTTTAACTTTAATGTTGAGTGGGACTCATTCACCAAGTTGGGTGAATCAATCCTAATGAACAAGACAACTAAGAGTTGGGGTGAATCAGTTGTCACATATTTAATCTTTTAATTCATTCACCAGAACTAATTCTTAACAATTCTTAACAGATTAAACACTGAACACAAGTGCAAAAACTAAAAACAATTACATAAATAAAATAACACCAAATTTAAGTGGAAAACCTAATAAGGTAAAAACCATAATGAGGATTAACTCAAAATATAAACAATATTAAAACTAATTACAAGAGGCTCACTACCTATGAAATAAGGCTCACTACCAAAATAAGGACTCACTGTCCAATAAGGCTAATAACCCAGAGGGCTCACTACTATAGAGATATAAAGAATACAAAGAAAAATTGTTACAGATAGAAGACAATATCAATGCAACAAAATATTCCACCACAATCACTCATAGACATGCATGAATGATAAAGTTCAGCTTTAGTTGATTGCTTCTTGAAACTCAACATTAAGGCTTCGCACTAATCTTCCACACTCACATTAAAACACACTCACTGGATAGCATCAATGTGGCATCTATCTTCTCTTTTTCTTTTCCACTTATCTCTCTCCTTCGCTCTTGTATATCCCTCACCACTAACTCATTTTGTATTTATACCATCTTCAACTTTGATTTATATATCCAAAGTCAGCCATCCAAATTCAAATTCAAATCAGGTTGGTTCCAAAAAATTATAGTGTAGAATTAGAATGAGTTCGACCTAAATACATGCTTCATAGGGACCCAAATAGATTCAACATGCTTCATCAACTTCGAAAGTAGTATTTCACACAAGGTTAGGAAAACTAGTGTAAAAAACATAGAACACTTAAGAATGAACTTTCCATATACTAAAGTTATCTTCAATACAATCAAAATAACTCAAATACATAACCATAAGTCATGAGACTTCATCAAAGAGAAATCTAGACCAACAACATTTCTCCTAGACCTCAACTAGAAACAAAAATAAACATTGTTTACAACTAGTGAACATAGCTCACACTGTACAATGCATCAACAACCAAAAATAAGGATATAGCAGCTTCCAACAAACATGATCAACATATTTGAACCAAAAAAATATAGTAACAAATCTAGAGGAAAACCCAGAGCAATCATTGAACACTTGCAACATGTCTTCATACAATTTTGTCAATATCTTGGACATATACAGTCAATAGCAACCAATTGATAACTAGTTGACCAGTTGACATCAATGACAACATCTTCAATCTTTCCATTCTTGCAACAATCTCCCCCTTTGTCATTGATGGAAACACATGATGTGAAAAACCATCAAAGACAACATACAAGCTATGAATACAATTCTCAAGATTTTCCTTTTTGTTTCTTCACATGCTTCCTCTTCCTCTTTTCATTTTACATTCCTTTTCACATGCTTCATCTTCCTTTTTCGCATGCTTCTTCTCCCCCTTTGACATCAATGGCAAAGGAAAAATATATTTTACATTAATTTCCCCATTGAAATAGAAAACAAAATATACATAATGACAACATCCTCGAGTACGATTTGACATACTGGCCCACCAAAATAACCCTCGATAGAATAACTCACTCAAAAATAACTCAAGGATAAAATAAATCTGTGTCATATAACCATGGACAGCATTAACTCCATGGTCAAAATAACCTATGGATGCATTGAACCTTATATCATTTTAGATCAAGCTTAAACTAGAAATGACATAAAATAAATTATAAATATGATTGTGAGTACCATAGAGGCTATTTAGGTCATTTTAGACTATATATCTATTATATACCCCTAAAATAGCCTTAAAACACCTTTAATATGCTTAAATAACCTATAAATGGTAAATAATTATAAAAATAAAGTCAATTTCGTGGGAATAAGTTGATTATTTTGAAGAAACATGGATTGGCAGACTAACCAGAAAAGGCAACAAACGATCACCCAAGTTTCCAATCACAATGTGGAATTGCTATTCGGCTACTCAAGATGATCTTCCCATAACTAATAATACTATTGAAGGATGACACAAAGGATTTAGTGAATTGCTTCACATCACACACAACTCGGCCTAGAAATTATCAAAGCTGCTGAAAGAATACTTCCAAGATAAATAGAATAGAAATATATGGTCGATACACTCAAGCAAATCCAAGCAAGAAAAAATACAAAGGAATTCAAAGAAAAGAGTAAAATATTGGTTGATGGTTATGACACCTATAACATTTTAGATTATATAAGAGACATCACTCATAATTTGAAACTTTAATTGAAATTTTGAATAATAAAGTTTTTTTAGCAACATACATTAATTTATAAATTTTGTTTTCCTTTCTCTATATATTCTTATGGGGATATTTTGTCCATGGGTTATTCTAATTACCTGTTATTTTACTTTTATTATTATGACCTCGGTTATTTTGTCCTAGGCTATCAGGACTTCTACATTCGGCCTCGTATTATTTATCGGGTTATTATGTCCTTGTACTACCTGCTCCCCCTAAGAGGTAGCAACCAAAACACTAGTCTAGAAGAAAGATAGATCCATAGATCCACTAGACCGATGCATCTACATATGCATCTAGTTCAATAAGGGAGGGGAAATAACCCTCAACTTATGTCGGAGATACTCAAAAGTATCTTTAGGAAGAACATGAAAATATCAGCCACCCGATCCTTTGTTAGAACATACTCAAGCTTTACTTCATTTTCAATGACCTTCTCTCTTAAGAAATCATATCTGATAGATATATGTTTCATCCTTGAGCACAATATTCTTTGAAATGTTAATTACACTTGTATTATCAGAAGATAGAAATAGTACCATAATATACCACTTTCTGGTCTTTTTAATGTCTATTTCACCTACAGAACTCTGTGCACATCAAGATGCAAAGAATAATATACTCAACTTCAGTGAGTAGAAAGGAGATTGAATCTTTCTTTTACTCCTCAAATCCATGCCACCAATCCTCAGAATCAAGAAGGAACACCACCCACTTGTACTCTTTTTTTTTCATCTACACATCCAACGAATCTATGTAGGCCTGCTTCATTGCCGCTGATGCTCAAGTAAGTTGTTGTTGGTAATGTCATGATGATGTGGTGATTTTATTATTTTAATTTTAATTCCATGTCATGTGTAACACTAATAATATAGTTTGATTTGATTAATAAAATTAATTTAATTATAAGCAATACTCTATTCTCATTTGAAATTAAATAAAGCACTAGATTCAAATCTATAAACGCCAATTTAATTCATGGGAGTTAGTTATTTAAAAATAACTGCATTAAATTGAGGAAAGTAATTACTTTAATGATTAAATTCAATTAATAAATTTAAAAGTGATAAAATATTAAAGAGGATTAAATATTAAAATTGTACTTAAGTTTAAATAAATTACGGTAAAAATATTTATTCAATTATATTTTAATTAAAAGTTAATTATTTATGAAATTTTGTTTTAGTTAAAATTTAGAGTTAAGTGGAAGTAATTTAAAATAAAAGAAGTTATTGGTTGAAATTAAATAAAATAAATACATAAAGTAATGATTAATTAAAGTGAGAAAATATTAGAAATGATTAAATATTAAAATTTTACTTAAGTTTGAATGAAGGTAAAAACGAGAAAAGCCAGTAAAAGTTGGTACCTAATTATAATTGATAAGTTAATAATGTTATTATGGTAAGTAATGTGACGAAATAAATTCTAATAAAATATTATTAATGGTTTAAATGAATTAAATAAATCAAACTTGAATATTATAATTAAATAAACAATAAACATGCAAATAAATATTATTTGAAATTCAAGTTTCGGTTTGGGGAAGGTGAAAAGTCATTCGGTTGGGATTTCGTTCGGGATTGGTAACTGACCAAGAAAGAAAATAAGAGGGTGATTTTTCTGAATGCCAAGGGGGACTTTGGGAAGATAATTGGCAACCTGTGAAGAGAGGGAGGAATTTTACTGAAAGCAATTTCCACGAAGGAAGGAACAAGAAAAGAGAAAAAGAAGAGGAATTCAAAAGGGAAAGCGACTTCCAGGTTTTCTTTTAAATATTTTCCTTACAAAATAGTGAATAGATGTTTTCCTGTGAAAGATTTCCTTCTTCCTTGAAATCTTTTGTATGCCAACTTCAAAATTTAGCTGAGTATTTTAAATGTCTTATTTTTTGGGCTGTACAAATTTGTATTTTCCTTCCTTTCATTTTATATATACTTACATAAATATGGTATTCAATATATGTATTTTGAGACTATAAACTGTCTGTAAATGAACTGTTTCCTGTGACTCTATTCAAACAGTCTAGTTGTGTCATCCATAACATTTTTTATACAAACTAGTTTGCTGGTAAATTTAAAGGGTTTCTCCAAATTCCAGTTTTCTATTTTCTGTCCAAAAATCTCAAATACCCAGATTATAGTTTTGGCGTTATGCTTAAAATACGAGGCTGCTGTCAAGCTGCTCCCTTATGGTTGCGTTTTGCTATTAATAAATATAATTTATAAAGAGTTAAATTAAATTTTGGTCTTCTAGTATGATAGGTTTTGAGATAAATAGAGAAACAATAAAGATGTTAAGGGTTTATTATAAAATAAGCTGCATTTTGCTAATTATTAAACTTAGTGGTTAAAATAAATTGATTATTAGGGAAGTAATACTTGGAGGGAAATGATTTATTTATATTAAAAGAATTGAATAAATAAAATATAAAATCAATCATAAGTAAAATATTAATTTTATTTAGGTTAAGGTTGTGTTGTGAAGAATTAGATTTTATCCCAGCTAGATAAATGATCTCTTATTTTTAATCAGAAAGTGTAGATTATATATATATATATATTTGTTTATAATAATTAGGTTGGATATTATTTGAGGTGAGATACAATTAGAGTTGAAACATTGTACAAAATTAAATAGCCTCTCTGATTTTTTTGTCAACCTGTCTGAGTTAGGGCATTTGAATTACCAACTACATATATGAGTGACTTTCTATTTATTTTGAATTTATATATTTTGATTACTATTCTTTTATATATATATATATATATATATATATGCGTATGGTTATATAAACAAGTATAGATACATAATTATAGGTTAAAAGATTTGAAGTGAAGGTAGTCTTTTATATATTTAGGATTTATGAAGATATTTCAATATATAAGCAGATTTGTATGATGAGTATTATTCAAAAGAAAATGGTTCGTATTTATATATTATGTTTATAAAATAGGAATAATTTCTTTAATTGTTTTGTTCATGATTTTATGGTGGTGTAAAAGTAAAATATGAATCGAGTGTTAGAATGTTCTGTAAGATAGTGAGTTAAGTAAAAGTGTAATTTTATTTTAGGTAAATAATTAAAGTGAAAATGGTTATTTCGATAGATTGTTTAGTAAAATATTATTTAACAAAAGATTTTAACGGAATAAACATTATTGAATTAGGTATTTAATTTTGTTGTAGATAAATGAACTGTGTATTTAGTTAAATTAAATCAATTTGTATGGTTAATTAAGTTTTAGGGTTCACTAAAGAAGATAAGTGATTCTACATTTACATAGTTTCTTTTACTTGAAGGTTAATGATAAAGTTATTTTTAAGTGAGGATAAATCCCAGGTTCATAGGTTAATTAATTTAAATGATACTGATTAAATGTTAAATGGTTTTAATTACCTTTTTGTTATATAATGAGTCTGTGAATGATAATTATTTATCAAACTACTGTGTGAAATAATCCATTAGTGTCGTCACCTTAGTATTATAATAAAGTTGTAAATTATAGAATTGTCATCTTAGTATTACATTTTAAAGTTATAATTAGGATTCGTATTAAACAATTGATGGAGTTGGTTATCTTATAAATGATATAGTTATTTTAAATATAATTATTTGTAGTAAATACTCCCTTAATTAAATTAAGTGGATATATTAAAATAAGTGGTAAAAACGTTGAAATAATGCTTAAATTAAAGGAAGGTCTTTATGGTTATAATGTGTGAGTAAATGTAAACAAAGTGTTTTGATTATTGGTTTAAGTGTTATTTAATTGTTTTAAGATGGGTGTTATTTGTGGGGTATTTATGGAGATGTCTCAATGGCCTGTTCATTGTAAGTGTTTTAAGATAGTGTTCTTCAAGGTTGATGTGTTTGATGGTTTCCTTGTATGGAATTATTCCTTAAGACTTTGTAATTAATGTGTTTATATTCAGAAAATGATTTATTTATAGGCGTTAGAAAATTAGAATTATTAGGTAGTTAAGTTAGGTATTATGTTATTGGGTAGGTTAGTAAAGTGATTAGAGAGAGAGTTTCCTTATGTTAATAATTTGGGTAACATTGATAGATTAGTTTATTCTCAATTTGATTAGTTTCAAGTGGGATAGTTAACTTAGAAATAATGAAAAGTAGAGTTTTGTATGTTGTTGATGTATGTAAATAATATTGGCGATAAGGATTATTTCTGTTTAGGTGGGAGAATTGATTTATAAGATAAATGGAAGTAAATAAATTTGAAAACTTTAAATAGTTGGGTATTACGATAAAGGCTAGTGAATGATTGTTGATTCGATAAATGTTTTGATTAATTATATTTAGTTGAACAAAGGGTTTATGTAAATGAATAAAATTAGATGATCTTTTCTAAGTCAATTTCCCTCATATTCTTTTAATAGTTGATTTGTGGGATTTCTATAAGAATAGTTCTAGAAAATACTTGTGATTGATATCAGGATCAAATTGTTGGTTTGAGTGGGTTGATCTTCGAAGGGAGATTGTTGTTATAATGTGTAAATTGGAATATATTTGTGTTTGAAAGAGTATACTTGTGAATAGTGTCTTATGGCTTAAACCATTAGATTTTACTTTCACTTCGTAATATTGTGCTATCCTTAAATGTTGGAAATGATTGATCTTTAAACTAATGTTTCAAGTTACTTCTTATTGAATGAATGGGTATATTATTAGAATGTGTGGTTTTATGGATTCTTTCAATGTGACTTTTCCTGAGTTGATTTTTGAGTTGGAGTTTTTCTCTCATTTTATTTATGTTGCTATTCGTTGGGAACCAGTATGTGTTCTTTTGTTCTTTACCTAAGTGGCATATTGGTTAATGTTAACTTTGTCATGATTGATGGTTCTACTTGATGAGTCAAATTGAAAAGTTCTTTGAATTATGGGTATTCCGAGAGGAGAAAATAGAGGTTTCCCTTTGATTCTCGATTTAGTTCGTATCGAAGTTGTTGGTGTTGTTGAGTGGAGTTGTTGATCTTATTTTGGTGTATTTGCTCATTATATTTATATTGGAAATAGTTCTTTGAGGTCTTGCAATTATTGTTGTCAGTTCTTTGATGGGGAAATCCTAGTGTAACTTTTTGAGAATCTTCCAGAGGTTTATTTTACTATTGGTTAATGTTCCTCCTTTTATGTGCCCTTGTTGTGGCAAATGTTTTGGTTTCATGTTTTTGAAAGGGTTGTACGAGAATCATGGAGATTTTTGATTATGTATTTATGGCAAGATGGGTAATGCCTTGCATGCTGCTCTGTTGTGATATAATGTTCTTGTTATGTTGTACAACCCTTGGATTTTGGTTTTATGTTTTGAGTGTCTAGAGAGAGAGAGTGGCTCTAAGTGGGTGGTCGGTGCACAAAGGGGCGCCAGGATAGCCCTTGTTAGAGTGAATTTATCAAGTGATAATTTAAATAATTAACTAGGTGGGTAGAATCACATTAAAAAGATAATTGATGCCTCATCCGCCTTCGCTACCACGCATCAAAAGGGGATTGAGAAGGCCGGTTGGCAAGATTGCTGCCTTGTCTTCATGAAAGGTTAATCTGCCTCGCGATGAGCAACCCCATGGAGCCGCCGCCTTTGAGATAGGTAGTAGCCCGATAACCATAGATGGAGGTGGTTCTACGGATGCCTAGATAATTCGGTCGCTAGACGGCTGCTCCTTTATAGTGGTAACCCGAGAATCCATGTTAAGCCATGACATTAATTTTCCCTAACACTCTATTGTAAGTTGCTTCGGGAAATCCTCCGAAGTGGTTCTTTTGTCTTGGACCAGATGCAAAGATACTTGTTTGAATTGATTTATGGTTTCACCCTATTTGATCTTTTGGTGTATTCTTTGGTCTTGTATAAATCTTGGTGATGTTTGGGTTTTGACCTTGTACTCCTATGGCACTGTTATATGATGTTATTGGAATTGTATTATGTTTTTGGAAGTGTTTCATGATCATCCTTTGGTTATTTGCTTACTAGTTATTGCTTTGATTCATGTGATGAGATTTATGACTCTTGGATGTGGTTGATTATGTCATTGTAATCCTTGAGTGTTATGATACTTTTGTATGATGTTGAGTCTTGTGGTTCTCTGTTGGATGTTCTTGGTTGAGGTCTCTTCTTGTTAGCTCCTAGCACAGGGGGTGGGTCTTCGGACTCACATGGTCGGGTGGAACGTGCTAAGCACCCCATTGGGTCCCCAGTCGAGGATCGAGAGGTGCGGATTGGTGCTGTTGCAACGACTCCAGAGTTGTATTTGTCTTGGAGCCAATTATGATACTTTGTATTCATCTGTTTATTTGTATCATGTTATATTGTGTATGGTTTCCATTTATGTTTGGAAACACTTTTACATCATTGTACTTCTTGAACATTGTACTGTAATGAAATGTTAAACTTGGTGTGGATATTGGCTATGACAGTTATTCAATGTGTTAGGATGATCATGCATATGATGTATTTGCGTATTCAGATGGTTTCTTATCATTGATCATCATGTATGTGTTATATTTGTTAATGCTTACTTTATATCTTTAGATTTTATTCTTTATGGTTGTTGTATGGATCTAAGTCATGTAATGACTCCTCGTGTACCCCAAGGGATGTGTGTTAAGGAATCTATTTAAATGAAATTCATGTTATGACTTAATGTGTATTACATGTATGTTATGTTTACTTAAAAAAAAATTTGTGCAGTAATTTTTGTGTGATTGTCCTTTGGGGTTCGCACGGCGGGGTGTTACAACATTGGTATCAGAGCATAGGTTCATACACTGGGCACTAATTATGCTCACTATGTAACCTTGCGCTTAGACCCGTGCGTCTTGAGTTTCACTTTTCTGTTGTCATTGTTGTGAACCTGAGTTTCTTATGTTAACCAGTGTCGGGTCGATGGTGCAGGAAACCGATTGAAAGGATAGGACCCGCGGTGTAGTGCGCAATGCACCGATATCCTTCCTGTCGGGGATGCTCTATGGACCCTTGAGTTTTAGTGTGATGTGTTTCTTGGTGATGTGTTATGTGTGTGAATATGTCAAGTTTGTGTGGAATTTGCGATTTTGTTGTTCTTGAATGGTGAATTATGTTTTCTTGAATCTGTGAAGGTATAAAATTTTGCCCTTTTTATTGAAATTGATGTGAGATTTGGTGTTGAATAATGGTTAAAGTGAAGTTCTTTGTGTAAAAATTATGAGTTTTAATGAAAATGTAAGGTTTTGTGGATAATTATTCTAAGATTTTTAGTAGAAAATAGTATCCTGAGGTTAAAATGCAACTTGAATTATTGGTACTAATGTGCAATGTTCTATGGTAGCTTTTGATTTACAGGAACTTGGCTTCATAAACGTAGTGATGAAGGTAAAGTAATTGTAATATGTAGGTATAGATACTCATTATTTCAAGTAGTAGCTCCTTTTGATATAGTAGATGAAGTAGGTTATGGTTAGTATCTTTATGTGAATATTGCCTAACTAGTAAGAAGCAGACTGTTTACGAGTTATTAGAATTGTTTTGACTATTATGTGTGGTTAGTGGGAGGGACAGTGTGGTATCACTCGCTCGCGAGTGCCCTACTATGCTGGGATTTCCTCTCACGATGTATTTATGATATATATGTATCGTGCACAACGTTTGTTTTCATGCAGGATTGCAGGAAGTAAGTCTCGATTCCACCTACATTGTCAGGACTGGGCGAGCATCATAAACACCCAATGGGCTTGACGTTGAACATAGGAGCTGGCAAGAAAGTTTCCTCGACTTAGTTTGTCCACTTCGTCCTAGTGGTTGGAAAATTAGTTTGGTTGCCACCCCGTTACTATTATCATTTTGGTATCATTTCCTTATTTTGGTTTGTTTAATTTCCGTTGCTTACTTGATGATGTTTAATTGATGATTTGATTTGTGGTGTTGATGTGCATATGTTTTTGTTTGTACTTGAGCTCAACTTCCAGGAGTAAGTTGAAGCCTAGGGGGGGAGGATGTAGTGCCCTCCGTTTTGGTTGTCGTTGATGTTAAGTAAGCTGTTGTTGGTAATGTCATGATGATGTGGTGATTTTATTATTTAATTTAATTCTAAGGTTATGAGGTAACACTAATAATATGTTTGGATTTGATTAATAAAATTAATTTAATTATAAGGTTACCTGTTTCATTTGGAATTAAATAAAGAATTAGATTCAAGGATAAACGTCAATTTAATTATCGTTGGGAGTTAGTTATTTAAAATAATCAGATTAAATGAGGAAATGTAATTATCATTTAATGATTAAATTCAATTAATAAATTTAAAAGTGATAAAATATTAAGAGGATTAAATATTAAAATTGTACTTAAGTTTAAATAAATTACGGTAAAAATATTTATTGAATTATATTTTATTTAAAAGTTAATTATTTATGAAAATTTGTTTTAGTTAAAATTTAGAGTTAAGTGGAAGTAATTTAAAATAAAAGAAGTTATTGGTTGAAATTAAATAAAATAAATACATAAAGTAATGATTAATTAAAGTGAGAAAATATTAGAAAGGATTAAATATTAAAATTTTACTTAAGTTTGAATGAAGGTAAAAACGAGAAAAGCCAGTAAAAGTTGGTACCTAATTATAATTGATAAGTTAATAATGTTATTATGGTAAGTAATGTGACGAAATAAATTCTAATAAAATATTATTAATGGTTTAAATGAATTAAATAAATCCAACTTGAATATTATAATTAAATAAACAATAAACATGCAAATAAATATTATTTGAAATTCAAGTTTCGGTTTGGGGAAGGTGAAAAGTCATTCGGTGGTTGGGAATTCGTTCTTGGTTGGTAACTGACCAAGAAAGAAAATAAGAGGGTGATTTTTCCGAATGCCAAGGGGGACTTTTGGGAAGATAATTGGCAACCTGTGAAGAGAGGGAGGAATTTTAGTGAAGGCAATTTCCACGAAGGAGGGAACAAGAAAAGAGATTTCTTTTGAAAAGAAAGAAAGAAGAGGAATTCAAAAGGGAAAGCGACTTCTAGGTTTTCTTTTAAATATTTTCCTTACAAATAGTGAATAGATGTTTTTCCTGTGAAAGATTTCCTTCTTCCTTGAAATCTTTTGTGTGCCAACTTCAAAATTTAGCTGAGTATTTTAAATGTCTTATTTTTC